>BQNB010156082.1:0-15310 GCA_026074375.1 Tanacetum coccineum | reverse complement strand
CGACAAATCTTGGGAAATCATTGAGAACCTCTCTCTCTACCACCAAGAGGGTTGGAATGACACGAAAGAATTCTTCAAACCTATCAAGACTAATTCTACACCTCAAGGCATCTCAAAAATACATGACCGAAGACTTCTAAAGCTCAAAGACCAGATTAACTTCTTACTAAAGGGATCACGACTAACCCCTAGGAGCTCAACACACATCCGTCATGCTTATGCTGATGCAATCATTCCAACCCTCTCCCGTAAAGCCATAACAAGCCGTCTAAGCTGAACCCCTTTACTTTTCGTGAACGTATAGGTCCAAACCCTCAACCCTAAGCATTATGAACTACTTTTAGGCTCGAGTAAGGGACTACATGGCAGCACACTCTGAAAGATTGGAAAGATTTAAGAATGCCATTTTCATGCAACGCGAGGAGATCAACGACAGAATGATTGAAATGTTTGGACTTCTCAAGGAACTCACGACTAGCAGAGCCCCTGGAAAAGTATTGCTAAAGGAAGAAGCCAAATTCCCCATCGCCAAGAACGTAAACTCTATCTCTCTAGCAAGAGGAAAGGAATAAAGGAGTGTGAAAACCTAAAGATCGTTGGATCGTTTAAGCTCAGGTTGTTTAGACCTTTATCTAGGATAATATCAATGTTCATAAGTTATAAAACAAAGAGGAATAAGAACAAAGATATTCAACAAGGTTTTACCAAACATTCACCACAACCTCAATATTATTTGATCAGAATAATACGGTTACATCAACGAACTGTAACAGGGATCAAGGAAAACCTTGATTACCTTAAGGCTACACCAACTCTATACTAGACATTTACATCTCCTTGTGTACACACACACACACTTTTTTGGATGCATAAAACAATATGCCTATGATCTCTTTATATAGGGAGAGATCATGACTTACAAAGGAAGATAATAAATACAATAAGAAAACTAAATCTTTTAATCTTTATCTTTATTCTTCTTGAGCATATCTTTTAGTATCTTCTGATATCTTCCATCTTTTGTAGAATATACTCCACCAGCTTGAAGAATCTCTTATTGTCGATTTAGGTCCTTTTCATTTAAGTCCTTCTTGTTTCATTCTTGTTTTGTCTTATCAACTCAAATATAATTCCCAACAATCTTCCCCTAGTTGATAATGACAAAACCAAATAAGCACAAACTTCCTCTGAAGTTAATATAGAATGAAACTTCCCCTTAAGCTACCAAGGATCTATAAGTTGATAAACCGATAAAAAAGGCTGAAAGGAAAGAAGTGGAATAAGTACTTAGTTCTCGGCCTGTAGAATATTATCTAAAGCATATGATTAATGTAAAATGTAGGTCCTTGGTATAGGATTTGACTAGCCTTTGTAAGACTACAGATAACTTGGATAAATCTGCCGTTTGCTCCTGGACTAGTCAGTCCTTATGTCTGTAAGACATGGTGAACTGATAACCATTTGTTGTGTTAGTGCATAGCACCTCCACCAAGTGTTATCCTTCTCATTTCTATCCTAGACTTCTAACTCTACAGACTTCACTACTTCCTAATACCAGCTTGCTTTTCCATTATTTTTAACATTCTATAGCAATTTTCATCTGGCTTTCCTTCTTGTAGTTTCTTATCTAGCATAGCTTTGCACATCTCAGTAGATAATGGATATGTTCTTTCAATTAACATATATATATCCATTGACTCTAAGTTCAAACAATGGTAACTCCTACAGGACTCAAAGTATCTCCAACTTATGATCCCTTTGTTGTCCAAACTCACTCCCATATAGGATCTGTACTAAGAGGTTCTTCAAACATATTCTTCAAATATTTCCAAAATACCTTCTCTAGCTCATCCTCTGGTCCATTCATCCCATATCTATTCATCACAATCCTATATAACTCAGTAAGATCATTCTAGAATATAGACCTTCACATAGCACCAAAAATTAAAGTAACACTACATCAGTGCCATCTACATCTAACTAATTGGTATGCTCCCTTTTTCTCCTTGCTTGAGAATCTTAAGTGTGCTATACTAGTGTTTTCATAGCTACAGTAACGTGATTAATTGATTTTAGTAACTGTGAAAAACAGACTCTTCTTGCTCACCAAACTTCATCTGAATCTGTCAGAGTCATCCTTATCACACTGTAGCAAACTGTTCCTTGCCCATCAGTTTTCTTCTTTTCCCAGACTTCTTGGTTGGACTCATCATCCATTGCTTCAACATTTCATCACTTTCATGTCTCTTTGGAGTTCCTTTGTCTGAATGCTCTTCACCAAATCTTTTCAAACTACTTTAGAGAGTGCTTCAAAATTTTTAGGATGCAAAGGACTCAACCTTTTCACAAGCTTATCAAATTCCTTTTGACTCCTACAAAACTCAAATTCTCGCTGAGGATAACTTCAAGTCCCTTGATTCGTCAAGTAATTCATCCATATAAGTCTTCAGCTGTGATTGGTCCATGGGCTTGATCTTTTAGCTCTAGCTCTTTTCTTTGGTGCAAAATATTTTCATCCATTTGATTGACATGATCAACCATATTCTAGCAAAATCTTCTCCTTGAAATTACACTTCCTACAGTCTTTTTTGACAACTCTGTCATTAGCTTCAATCTTTTGCTCTAATTAATCCAGTCCTTCATTTGTGAAATGCTGAGCTACAAACTGAACTTGAGCTTTTCTTTTCTTCGGTTGCTCATTCAATACTTCTTCTTCTCAATCCTTTGTGCTAGGAAGAATCCAAATGTACTTGTTTAGCACAATCATCCTTTTTGCAAAGTATCCACCTAATTGCTTCAGCAAGGCTAGCTTCCTCTTGTAAACTTGCTCCTTATACCTTCTTAGGAGTCTCTCAATGAATCATATGACATTTCCTGCTCTTTGTCCTTTATCAGGGGGGGGGGGGTGGGGAGAAAGAAGTATACTTTTATCACCAACAGTATTGTGTGTGTGTGGTATTTTTTAAAAAGAAAAAAAAAAAACAAAAAAAAAAAAATGGGTGTTTTTTTGGGGTTGTGGGGGGTGTGTTGTGGGGTGTTTGGTGGTGGGGGGGGGGGGGGGGGGGGGGGGGGGTTTTTTTTTGGGGGGGGGGGTTTTTTTTTTTTTTTTTTTTTTTTTTTTTTGGGGGTGGGGGGGGGGGGGGGGGGGGGGGGGGGGTTTTTTTTTTTTTTTTTTTTGGGGGGGGGGGGGGGGGGGGGGGTTTTTTTTT
The DNA here is from genome assembly GCA_026074375.1 of Tanacetum coccineum. Classification (NCBI taxonomy): domain Eukaryota; kingdom Viridiplantae; phylum Streptophyta; class Magnoliopsida; order Asterales; family Asteraceae; genus Tanacetum; species Tanacetum coccineum. Next base: position 12,101 of record BQNB010156082.1, on the reverse strand, counting down.
TTTTTTTTTTTTTTTTGGGGGGGGGGGGGGGGGGGGGGGGGGGGGGGGGGGGGGGGGTTTTTTTTTTTTTTAAAGGGGATAGTTAAATGTAGTTAGAGGGTGATGATGGTATTGTTAAGATAATGTTTTTTATTATTATGATGTAATTGAGTGTGTATAATTTATTTAAATTGATTATTTTATTTAGTGTATATATAATTGTATATTGAATTGGCTTTAAAGAGGCAACCTTGGAGGAGTTTTTAGCTACTTCAAGAGTGTTTGACTTATTCTTCCCACTTGTTCCTCCCCTGAAGCTTTTACTTTTGTTGTAGAAGGAGTAACCAATCCTTGTTCTGAAGAATCTAGAGGATCATCTTGACTTTTCCTCCCTTGAGCCTCAGGTTCTTCTTCTTCTGAATCTGACAAAACCATATTTCTCCTTTTCAAAAACCCTTCCAACTTCTTCACCTTCTTGACTAACTTCACAATAGCATTTCCCATGGCCAGCTTGGTTTGTTTGAGATCCATTTCTAAACTGTCAATTCTTGATATCAACTCAGGAACTGCTTGAAGTAAATCATCCATAGACATTTGGCTTGAAGCCTGTTCTTGTGGGTGTAAGAAGTGTTGGTGGACAGGAGATGGTTCCTCATAAATGTGCTCAAATGGTAGAAGAATTCAGGTTCAGTTATTGGAGTAGTGTAGGGATAGGTGGTGTTAGGTGTAAGGTGTATAGGATAGGAGGTGTGATGTGTAGGTGAATGGATAGGGATGTAGGTGTATGTGTAGGGTTGTATGGATATGAGGTGGTGTTTAGGTGTAGGTGTTATGATAGGAGAGTGGTAGTAGATGTGAATGTACTTGAGGTGTTGAAAAGAGGGTTGGGATTGAGCCACAACATCATGTTCTTGTCCTGCATTTGTGGTTAGTAAAAGAAAAAAAAAAAAAAAAAAAAAAAAAAAAAAAAAAAAAAAAAAAAAAAAAAAAAAAAAAAAAAAAAAAAAAAAAAAAAAAGAAAGAAACAAAGTAACATAAAGGCAATAAAGTCTGGAGTGCCCTCGAAAACCCCTTTTCATATTCCCAAAGACTTTTTTGTCCGGCTCACAGCTAGATAAAAATGTTTTAGTCCTTCTGTTTGAATATTACAGATCAATTTTCAGAAATCGAGATAACTCAAAAACTTTGTCTTGCTTTTCAAATTTGCCACCATAGTGACCATCAAAAATAGTTTTGAAAAATTATTAACTCTACATGATAGACAGATCAAAGCAGAAGCAATATTGCTACCAAATTGGATCCCACCACCAATTTTATTATTTTTTCTTTTAGAGCTTAGACAGTGCAAAAGAAGTGTGACTAGATATCTCCATTGGGGTGTTAAAAATACTTTTCCAAAAAGTAAAGGTTTCCATCAGTAGGACCCCTATTTGTCCCTATTCCTCAAAAAGTACATCATTTGGCAACATTGAAATTCCCTGAGGCGTCATCTAAATTGAAGTTGAATCCTAATTTGACGCCTCACAGATATGTGTACCTTATTTTATCAATAGGATTGCCTTATATTACTAGAGTACCCATCAGCGTTAGTATTGGCAGTGGCAAGTCTGCCAAACCTGTTTTATAAGGGAAACATAGATAGTTGGGATTAAGTAGTTAAGGCATACATAAGATTGGAACCCGAAGAAAAATTCCACTACTCTCAGCAAACCCTGCACTCCTGTCATGCCTAGCGCAAAAACCCTACTTGATTGTGTTTGACACAATATTTAAATGATCCATGACAATCTATCACGTACTTGGGTTTTAAGCATTGAAATTGTGTAATTCTGGTAACAGAACTCTTGACTATTTTGTTATAAAGGACTTTTTACTTTGCAAAAAGGAGATAGCAATAAAAAGAAAAGTATGAAAGAGAAATCAAACTTTATCTATATATAGCTTCTCTGTTGTACGACTATTGCGCCGTAAAAATCTCTAACGGTAACATTTAAACAGTGATAAAACAGAAAAAAGTCAAATTTCCCGCAACCAGCATTAACAATAACCTACCAGTATTAACCATTACACTACCAGACTTAATTTTGGTCAACCAGAATTAATTAAGAGTCAACCCGAATTAATTCTTTTTCAACCAGAATTAAGTATGTACTAAGAATTTACAAAAACAAAAACCTTATTACTCCTGCCTTTCATCTGCACATCCATGCTATGCCTGCAAAGATTAGTCTAAAACAAAGAAAAACATGCTGCAAGAAATTGTATAGACAGAATTAATAAAAACTAACTACCCGAATTAACTCTACTACCAGTATTAATGGGACATAACTACCAGTATTAACTACCAGAATTAACTCTACTTAACTAACAGTATTAATGATAACTTAGCTACCAGAATTAAACAAACTATACAACTAAGCCTCCCCTTAAATGTTGCTATGGGTTGAACAAACTATAAAGGTCTGAAGAATGCCACTAGTTTCATCCATAGAAGCCAAAAAGAATACCCAACTAAATCTTGTACAATCATCAGTGATTACAAGGCAATAACTTGCATGATTAATGCTTTTCAACATAAAGAAAAAAAAAAAAAAAAAAAAAAAAAAAAAAAAAAGGAAAAAACAAAAAATAAAATGGGCAAAAAGTAGTCCATAAGCAAGGAGTGTAGAGGCACCGTGATCAATCTTTCTAACTTTGCCTTGCAAGAGGCCCTATGGTTGTTTGCCTTTATGCAGGCAACACATGGTGTCATAATTGAAAACCTTGGAAGGTAGACCTCTACAAGGTTTCCCACACAAGTTTGTTTAAATTTTTAAAACGATATGACCTAACTTCTATGCCTATTTAATGATTCATCATATGTGCTTTTGCAATCAAACAGGCAAAACCATTTGTAGGACGAAGGTGTCTTCATGTCAAAATTGTACAATTTGTGGTGTCTAGTTACCTTTAAAGAGTATCTGATTTACATCAGGCATCTTAAAGTCAGAAGACACATCAATACATTCGGTTTTCAGTAAAAAGAACCTTGTGCTGCTTATCAACAAATTTGTGATATTGAGAAAAGGTTAAAGTGCGCGTAATATCTTAATACAAAAACACACTATCAAAATCTAAATTTCCAACCCTTATACTACTTTACAGATATGTGGCATTATGCTACCTCCAAGGTAAAGATCCCTCTATTGAATTCTTCATAATCCCTCCATTGTGATCCTTTAACCCTGTCATTGTGCCTGAGCATCCGACATCAAATATACCTCTATCTACCATGTTCTTCAGTGGATGTTCCTGCACATGAAAAAGAGAAATTAGTTTCTCTTAGGGACCCAGGCCTTTGCAGGCTTGGGTCTGCCTTGTGGACCATTAGTATTCACATGTCTAATAAAAGTAGGTCCACTGTTATAATTGAAGTTTGGTCTAGAGTTTCTCCAAGTATAACTTGCTGAGGTCTTAACAGCAGATCCCCAACTTCCCATTACAGCATTAGAATTAGCCATTTGTGCTGTAGATTTTGCAAAGGGTCTTCTTACAGATGAATATGATTTTGAAAACTCCCTTCTTTGATTCATTTGATTCATCTGTGGTCTTTTGGGACTTGAACTGTTTGAGGTCTTGTTAGGTACTGTCTGTCTAGATCTAACAGTATTAATATTAGAACTAACAGCATTAACTTTAGGCCTACCATAATTAATATTTGTCCTACTAGTATTAATATTAGGCCTAACAGGATTAAACTTTGGCCTACCAGTATTAAGTTGTACTGATCTAGGAATAAATTTATTAGAGTGATTAATCTTGTTTGCATTTGTCCATACTGGTTTTGCCACCCCATTACCAGTATTAACAACCCTCTTAACCTCAGTTTCTCTTGCCATTTTCTTTTCATAATAGTCACAATCTTTAATCAAATGACTTAGACTACCACAAACAAAACATTTCTTCTTTGTAAAAGAGTAACCTTCCCCTAGTTCTCTTTCCATCATAGCATTCCAATTCTTCCTGTTAGCTTTAGGTGTTGCTTGATCTTTGATTGGTTGCCTAGGAGTTTTTACGTGTTTTGCACAACTAGGTTCAACTTCTTGTAATTCAGACATAACTTTTTCATTTGTTACTTCCAACCTTGACTTAGACATCTCATTTGGTGCACTTAAACTTTCTGATTCAGTCTCAAAAGAGTGCTCAGAGGTATTTCCACAAGATCCTTCACTGTCATTTGATTGACAGGTAGAATGCTCAGAAGAATTGTCATCTGAGACACAACTTTTTCATTAGTTTCCACCAGCCTAGATTTAGACATCTCATTTGGTTCACTTAAACTTTCTGATTCAGTTTCAAAAGAGTGTTCAAAGATATTTCCACAAGATCCTTCACTGTCATTTGATTGACAGGTAGAATGCTCAGAAGAATTGTCATCTGAGACACTAATTTCAGGTTTTTGAGGACCCTTTTTACCATAAACATACAAAGAATCATCAATTTCCTCTTGTGGTTTAGGAGTATAATCTCCACTTAAGGGATGTGGAACACCTTTAAAATCATTAGTCTTTGTAAATCTACTGTACAAAGGTTTTCCAATTGAATCCTCTTTTGAACAATTAAAAACAGAAAAATTCATTTCTTCCTCATAACTTAGAACCTCATTGTTTGATTGTATTTCAAACCCTAAGCCAACTTTACTATTTGAACTCATGCCAGAATTAATTAATCTCCAAAGATTCTTGGAAGAATCTTTCCATGAATCTAATGTTTTCTGCAATTGTTCCTTTTCTTTTACAGCTTTCATTCCTATTCTCCTATATCTTTTAAGCTTTTCATCTTTTTCATATATTTCATTAGCCTGAAATGTAAGCTTTTCATTTAGAGAAAGTTGCTGTTTTTGAAAAGTAACAAGTTGAGCTTCTAGTTTCTTAACAGCTTGACTATAGGCAAGTATTTGTGCTTCTTGATCACCTAACTGATTCATTTGTTCATCACACAGTGTTTTAAGGGTATTGTATGAATCAATGCAAGTTTTAGAACACAAAGATACCTCATTACTTGAGCTGATAGCCATAAGTGCATGATTTGTCTCTTCAACTTCAGTATGTTCTCCCCAATTGACAATCCCATCATCCATTGTCAGCAAGCCCATCTGATTCTTCTCTTGCTTCCCAGCTTCTTGATGTTGATAAAATGAGTCTCTCTTCTTCTTTCCATCATGTGTCCCCTTTGCTGTACATTCCCTAGCAAAGTGACCAGTGTTGTGACAATTGAAGCATTCAAGCTTCTTTTTGTCAAAGCCAACAGGTGTTTTTCCATCCACACGAACTCTCCTTCCTGTTTTCTTATAGAACTTCTTCATTCGAATAGCAATCATTGCTATCTGCCAGTTTATGTCCATCTCTTCAATGTCTAAATCATCAATTTGTTCCAGATCTTCATGAAGCAAGTCCCAGTCCTCTGATTGTTTGGCAAAGAGGGAATAGATAACTTCATCAGCAAAACCAGCAAGAACTTCTTTTTCAGGAATATTGGTTGAAGAAGTAGAAGGAGTGCAAGTACTGTAGGCACCAGTAAAACCAGACTTAACCTTATTAGTGCTGCTTTTGCTTTGTGAAACAAAAGCAACATTTTGAGCACTTGAAGATGTTTTTGAGGCACCTTGGATTTCCTGCTCAAAAACTCTAAGGTTATTGTACAAATCATCAATAGATAAAGTGTCAACCTCTGGTTTAGTTCTCATAGTCATTGCCAGATTGGACCATGCTGGGGGCAAAGATCTGAGAAACTTATGATTTGCATCCTCAGTTGATACTTCAGCACCATGAGCTTCCAACTGAGAAAGTAATTGTTGGAATCTGTCATATCCCTTTTCTAACCCTTCTGAACTGGATATTTTAAATGCTTCAAACTATTGTTTGAAAACAGCCTTCTGCATTTTCTTTGAATTTGCATTACCACCAAACCTAGTTCTGATGGCTTCCCAGATCTCTTTTGCATCATCCATTCCATGAAATCTTCTCATATGCTCCTTGGGAATGGCCATCAGCAAGATATTCTTAGCCTTCCTTTCCTTTTCAACAGCTTGAATTTCTGCAGCAGTTACTGGTGAAAGTATTCGAACAATACCATCCTTTCCAGTTGAAATTCTCTTCTTGGAGTTTCCATTCTGAATTACCTTCCAAACATCATTGTCAATGTACTCAAGGTAATGCTTCATCTCCATAGCCCATATGTCATACTCCTCCTTCTTTAGAATTAGGAGTTTGATATTTGAGATAGCACTTGTTTGAGGAATCACCTATTTTTGTTGTTTAGGTGCAGCACCAGTGTCTGATGCATCTTCATGGTTTGATTCTTCATCATCACTGAGATGTTGTGAGAACTCATCATTAGTAGGTTGAGACATTTTGTAAAGAATTTTAGGAGAGTGTTTGTTTGTGATCTTGTGATTCTTCTTATTCAGAGTCCCTTTATTGGCTCTGATACCACTTGTAGGTCCTTGGTCTTGGATCTATATAGCCTTTTCAAGACAATAGTCAACTTGAATAAATCCAAATCAACTATGTGAGAGACACTGACTATGAATATCAAGTGTTAATGCGGAATCTTAACACAAGTATTAAGAAGAATATAATACTAACTTTGCTATTTGATTTCTATTAAGCTTCAATGCTTCTATTACATATATAAAACTCTATGCCGTATGGTTCCTTTTATACACCAAGGAAACCCTAATGGGCTTTACAAACGTGTGAAAGGATAATGCATATCCTTTCCTAAGATATCTCTAAGATAACTATTACTATTCTGTTATATAAACAGACTTAACTAAATACGACCAGTACTAACTATAGTACTGCTATTCTACCAGTACTAAACTTTAGTACTGCCAGACTTAACTTAGTACTGCCAGTATTAACTTAGTACTGCCAGAACTAACTTATACTACCAGACTTAACCGTTATACTACAAGTATTAAGTCTTTTACAATCTATTTCCCAACATGAAAGTATGGCTCATTCATGGACATGAGAGTATTCATGAAGTCACGTAAGAACGTGTGACTTCGAGTCTAGCTACAAGACTCATAAATAAAGAAAAACGCTTCTTGGGAGGCAACCCAATGTTTATTTTTCTGCACTTGGAGTGTCGTGTGTTTTAATTATTTATTATTTGTTTATTTTTGAATGAATTTTTTAATCATGTTTTTTTTTGTTTATAACTTCGTCTCATTTGCAATCAAAGGTATTTTGCAACAAAATAAGTATAGGGGAATATATCCGGTTTTTAAGAACCAAATTCAAACATTTAAAATAAATTTTTAGATTAATTCATGTCAGTTTCGAGTCATATGATTGTAACGATTAATTCTAGGTTTTTATGCAGTTCTTTCTTCAGATTTAACTAACAAAATTGCGTGCTGGAAATTTCTCATTAAAAACGAAGAAGAATTTTTCACAAACGGTGGAGATGGCGTCGGGATTAACACCCGACGGCGTCGCGTCTCCCGGAATGTGAAAATTCAAATTTTTTTAGTATTTCTGAAAAATAAAATATGCAGTATTTAAAATTTGTAATTCTTTTGTAAACCTGCATAAAACTTATAATTACATCGTTACTCTCATCTTATCTTTACTGTTTTCTTATAGTCAAAACCCTAAACTCTCGTTGTATTTATATCTATCTCGCCGATTTTATGCGTGGTGTAGTTGTCTTTGTCTTTGATTACAGGTTATATTTGATGAGAAGAATCTTGGAAGTTCTTAGGAAGTTTCATTAGACGATTCTTAAAGGACGATTTAACCAGTTATCGCATGTTTCTTCTTCATTATTGAGCAAACTAGGGGAGTACTAGTTTCTTTTACATGTTTTCTTTCCCTTTATTCGTTTTTACGGGTACTTCTATAGAAAATTAGGGACAATGTTTAACTTAAGTGTAGCGGAAAATAAGCCTTAGAAACTATTCTTTCATTTACCATTTGCTTGTTCCTTAAAATAACGGGTAATATATCAAAACATAGCATAAAAAGGTAATTTGACCCAAATTTAAATTTTTTTATGACACATACCAACGAAAACCAAGTATTAATAGCATCTCGTGGATAGAAATGTGTATGACTAGCACAAAAACCCTCAAAATCTCACCCTAAAAATGTGAGGTTTGCCTTTAGATCTTTAGAAATTTAGGTATCCATTATTGATACCCAATATAATTTGTATCTTTAGCTTTCTCGAGTTAAGGTTCGAATGCAGTCATATGTGTCTATTCTGTCGTTACGGATGTGTACGTGATGTGTACATTCCATGGTCTAGGTCGCTTTTTTATTGGCGCATTGGTTCAGTATTAAAATTATATGAGTTGTACGTAGTGTATTAAATTCTAGAACTTGTTTTTGTGATGCATCCTGAGACCGCATAGTAAGTATTAGGATTTGCTAGATAAGAGGCACTATGATTAAACCATGTTTTAAACCTGTAATTGTTATGATGGTCACACCGATCATATAACTATCCCATACCTTTGCCATGCACTCACTTTTAGTGCAGGATACCCCTAGTATAACCCTCCGAGCCTATCCTTTTTCACGGTTCTCGTAATTTTCTAGTTAAGCCGGACTATTAATGAAGAGCATTGTCACCCTTAAACCAATCGTTACACCCAAATCGCCTTAGCCTACCTTGTATGTACTCACCTTTAGTACATTATTATTTTAACCCAAGTTAATTATTTGAGTACACGGTTGCTAAGTCCTTATCCTTGTAAATACTGTTTTGGGACGATTAGGATTCATGGTAGTATTCATCTTATGAAGAAATTAGGAAGAAGTAATTTATTACCCCCAATAGAGCTCAATAAGCTCCATGTTATGTTGATCCATCTCAATTCGGGTCATTAGTTTGATTGTAAATAATCGAGTATGTAAAAGTTCAAGTGTAGCGGTGTATCTATAAACCCCCATGATGTATTATATGTTTAAGCAATGGCAGGGCAAAAATGTACGAAAAAAAATGTATATAAAAAAAAGAGAGTGAAAAAAAATGATCAGGCTACCATTTGCTTATGTTTATGTTTATATTAAAGTCAAGAAAAGAAAAAGAAAGAGATTGGTGTAGAGTTATGTAGAGTTTGTATATTTTATCCGAGTCTTTGGCTTAGCAACCAAACCAACGTGTATTCATATAAATAATTAGCCAACCCTTTCACCCTAAATTCACCTAAAAGTCACTTTCCAAATGTATCCCATCCGTTTCCTTTTATGTAAATGTTATATTACACCTACACCCCTATAACCCTTTAAAAGACCTCTTTGACAGTAATGAATGATGTCTGCGCCTAGCGGTGGAGGTTTGATCCTTTACCAAGCCTATGGTAATTTATATGCTATGATAGGTAATGAGTGTTGATTTTCTGTTTCCCCATTATGTTATAATTTATTATACACCCGAGAGAAAGAGAGAATCCCAAACACTTATGTGAGGTGCTAGTATATACTTCTGTGATTTTAATTACGAGGTCTAGAAGGTTGTGTTGTAAGATACTTTTAAAGAGTAGGTATAATGACCCTCATATTGCTATTGTCTAGGTAGAAAAGCCCATTTGCTTGAGGACAAGCAAATCCCAAGTGTAGGGGTATTTGATGAGGTGTCATTTTATACACTATTTCGGGGTTATTTAACCCTCTAAATCATGCAAATATGCCCAGATTATATGCTTAATCGTTTGTTTTCAGGTTTTTGTAGATGGCTTTTGAAGGAAATACACGTAAGTTAGGCTCATTTAGAGAAGAAACAGACAAGATTACGGACCTACACCCAATCTCATGAAGATATATGAAAACAATGGCTGGAGACGGCGTCACAAGCATAAAGTGACGTCGTCGTGATCAATCTAGTAACGGCGTCAGGAATATGGCGACGGCGTCAGGACGTGGCCGACTTAAAGAGGATCTAAAATCTTCTATGTGGCGACGGCGTTAGGATTGCAAAGCGACGTCGTCGCGTCGACAACTCTATAAATATAAATCCGTTCTTAGGGTTTTAGTGTGTAACTTTAGGATAATTTTGAATAACCCTAGGGAGACGAACCCTAGTGGTTTTAGGAACTTTATAGGTCATTTTTAGGGCCTCAAAACCCTATCGTACTACCTTGAATCCATGTTTTAATCAAGTAAGGTTATTTATCTTTAATCATTCAATATGTCTATGTGTTGTTTTATTAATTTATCTTCTTGCTTTATTTATAACATGCGAGGCTAAACCCTTCTCTGTATTTATCTATGATTGCATGAAACTTAGGTTGTAGATCCTCTTGATGTTGCTTCTTGTTGATGAATGTGCGCGTTAGGCTTTAGAAAACCAGCTTTTGTCTGTATCGCTGTTGATATGTCTAGCAAAACGCGAGTAGTGTAGAAAGGATACCATCGGTAACAGTCTTCATACTACCTTACCCACTATATGGTTGATCCCTCTTAAGTTATTTCGCATGCATTTAATATACTCTTAGGGGCCTTGTAATAGTCTTCATAATACCTTACTTGTGTGTTGCCTTAACGGAATATTAAATAGACGGTAGGTTCGTGTAATCCGTTCAGGACCTAGGAAATACTTACACAGATCATCACAAGTGTGACAAAGCAACAGATCTAGGAGAAGCAATATGAGGAGTAGTGCATGATTAGGTAAATACATTTACTTATCATAAAAGTTATCACCAGTAGCATAGATTATAAATTAGTTTAGTAATTAGTTAAGCAAACCAACCTCTCAAACCATAGATTTACCTGCTTTCGTAAATATAAAAATACAAAAATAATCTTCTCTCAACCTCTAGAATTCTGTTAGACCGTGATCGACCCTTCCTAGAGAATGATAACAACCCCCGAGTCTTGCCTATACTACACGGCAACGATTAGGTACACTGCCTAAGGGATTGTAAAACTTCCTGTGAAGTCTTACGACCTCCGCATCAAGTCTTTGGCGCCCCTGCGTGGGGAATAGTTAGGTTTTGATCATAAATTAACTTAGTTCTACTCGCTTGAATCCTTTTAAGTGAGAATTTAATTCCGTATATTAGCTTTCTCGTAGTCTATCTTTTCTTTGTGTGGTTGTTTAGAATTTTTATTGACTATTCCATTCTTCATTATGGAGAACGTGAATCCACTACCAACCAGTAACCGTCCTGTCCTACCAGCTGCGCTGCGCGCACAAGCCGTCCAAGTGCTCCACTAGCTACAAAGAATTTCGGCCTTTGTTGACTCTCTCTTAAAGAGTATTGAACGATTCCTTAATAACTTCGCCAACCAACCTAATGAGACTAATATGAATGACCTTGAGTCCGATGATGAATCGGTTGACACACCCCTTGTTTTTCCCTTTCCTCATTCAGACAATGATTCAGATGACAGTGAAGTGCTTAATGAATTGATTGAGTATGAAAATGTTAGAATGCTACGCCGAGAAAAGGCAATTAATAGTTTCGATGGGGATGACTTGGCATTCTAATGTATGATTGGATTTAGGAAGTTTGTCGCGTACTTTGACCCCTTCTTACCAATAAACATTATCACGCGTAAAGCCTATAACACTATAATGGTAGAAGGATTTGAAAGTACAGGGATAAACTTAGTTGCCGTTGTTAGGGATGTCTACGTGTTTGTAGGCAGCTTCACCTACATCACGGATTTTCTGGTATTGGAAGACATAGGAGAATTTATTCAGATAAATAAGGCTGAAGTTGTAGTGGGTAAACCCTTTAGGAAAATCACTAAACTCAAATATGATTGCGCTAAGAGGTTAATGTCTTTCAATAGGATCTTTGATAATTACACATTCCAAATGCCACGCACCATACCTAGGTTTAAACATTAGGGGCACGTATCATGGAGTAAGATCTCACCCGTCCTTGTGCTAAGTCAAAAAGATCTAACTAAAGGGTTCAAGAATGCGTACGAAAAGAACAAATTTATGTACAAGAACTGTTTGAACCTAGGTCCCGAATACCAAGTGGATGAACGTATAAAAGAATGACTCATTCATGGACACGTGAGCATTCATGAAGTCACGTAAGAACGTGTGACTTCGAGTCTAGCTACAAGACTCATAAATAAAGAAAAGCGCTTCTTGGGAGGCAACCCAAT
>BQNB010156081.1:0-15310 GCA_026074375.1 Tanacetum coccineum | reverse complement strand
GTATAAATTTTTTTGGGAAAAATGATCAAAAGTTAGTCTTTTTGTGTTTTGAAAACTTTAAGTTTCGGACTTGTAGAAGGTGATTTAGCAATTGCAGGTGAAGGAGATTTAGCAAGGTCCTAGTACAAAGCGATTTATCAGATTTTCTTTACAAGGCGAGTTAACAAGGTTTCTTTGCAAGGTGATTTATCTACACCTAGTACAAGGCAATTTAACAAGATCTCTTTACAAGGCGATTTATCAACACCTAGTACAAGGCGATTTAACAAGATTTCTTTGCAAGGCGATTTAACAAGCATTGAGTACAAGGCGATTTATCAACCTTCAGTGTTACTAAGGGTATATTTGCAATTCCACAGTGCAAGGCGAATTAACAATTCCATGGCAAGGCGAATTAACAGTTTTCTAAGCCAAGGCGAATTAACAACTACCTTCACAAGGCGAATTAGCAACTTTCTTAGTACAAGGCGAATTAACAACATTCCTTTGAAAGGAGATTTAACAACTTCCCTTTACAAGGCGATTTAATACATCCTAAAGGAAAAGTAATTCACTTGAACTAAAATTAAAAACTCAAATTTGCTAAAGTAACTTATACGGTTTATCTCTGTGATTTGTAAAATCCTGTGAAACATTCACTTGTCTTCCCGATTTTATCAAGAGTTGTATAATCCCGTATAGTTTCAAGACTTACAAACACTCAAAAGACTACTCACTAAAAACACAATTATTTATTATCACCGTTCGATCAACAAGTAATCTTATAACATCAAAGTAACAATGACTGCCCTTGCTGAATACATGATACTTTCTGGTGGTGAAAATCGTCCACCAATGTTGGACAAAGACCTGTATGATTCTTGGAAAAGTAGAATGGAACTATACATGCAAAACAGAGAGCACAGAAGAATGATAAGTGAATTAGTTGAACGTGGTTCACTCATTTGGCCTACGATTGAAGAAAATGGGGTGACCAGGACAAAGAAATATGTTAAATTGTCTGCTACAGAGAAACTTTAAGCTCATTGTGACATGAAGGCAATTAATATCATTCTTCAAGGTCTACCAACTAAAATCTATTCACTTGTCAATCGTCACAGAGTTGCCAAGGATCTATGGGAATAAGTTCAACTTCTTATGCAAGGTACCTCGTTGACAAAGCAGGAAAGGTAGTGTAAACTGTATGATGCATTTGATTAGTTTCTTCACATCAAGGGGAATTACTTCATCAGTATTACTTGAGATTCACCCAACATATCAATGACATGAACATCTACAACCTGAAACTGGAGCAATTTTAAGCTAATACCAAGTTCTTAAACAGTCTTCCACCTGAATGGAGTAAGTTTATGACTGATGTCAAGCTTGTAAAAGATTTTCAAACTACCAACGTTGATTAGCTTTATGCATATCTTGAACAACACGAACTCCATTCAAATGTAGTCCGTCTTATGCATGAACGCAATCAAGATCCACTTGCCCTAGTTGCGAATCATCAAATGACACCACCTCACTTCAACACTTATCAGTCTTCATATAACAATTCTCAGTTTCAACAAGAGTTTTTACCATCTTAGTCTCATCAATATGGATCAACTCATCCCACATAACATTACTCAACTACTATCCATCCAACCCACATGCAATCACTTATCCATCAGCACCGTATCCACATGCTTACTCATCAACTGTATATCAAGAGGCTTGTCCACAATCACAATATGTTCCTTAAATTGAATATATTGTCTCCACAGTTAATCAACAAACATACCTTGCTAAATTTCCTTAAATAGACTCCGGTCTAGCAGTTCCTGTATTTAAGTAAGGAGATGACCCCATTGATGCCATCAACAAAATGATGTCATTTCTATCGACTGTCATTACATCTCATTTTCCTATCTACCAACAATCAGCTAAGAAACTCATCTAACCCAAGAAAGCAAGCTCTTGGTAGGTGACTTGTGAGATCCTATACGGATCAAGCCTGTGATACTGGATATTGATTCCATCCAGCTTATGTATTGACGAATGAATTTTGAAAAAGATAAAACTGTTGGTGTATCATAAAAACCGTTTGCAATTTGACACACCGACTAATTTTCTAAATTGATTTTCAATCTTATGTCCATGGGAAGCCTCACAAGGGTATCTAGACATAGGAAAGCTGAACATGAATTGACGGCTTAATCGGGAAGATAGTAACTTACCCATTCACTCTTACCGTTTTGTCTGCTTTGAGACGCTCCGGTAATGAGAACGGCTAGCGCAGCTATGAACCCTGTCAAGGACATTCTTCGGAATTCTACCAGATCATAGGCAGTATTTATACTGAGAAACGGGGAACCGTGGTTGTTACAACCATATTCGAGAAAGTGACAAAGTCACTTTCGTTCATATATGTTGTTTATCACTAACCCATTCTTGCAGGTTTCCTAATGATTGTAGCAGTTTCCCGATGATAAGTCGAAGCCAATACCACATGCTCATACTCGACTGACATATATAAAGACATCATGAAAGCTCAAGTACATGTTTCAAGACTTTCGCTACTTTGATACCGTACGTCTTTCTTAAAGCGACGAAGTATTAAGTTGATACCATACGTCCTTCATAAAGTGACGAAGTGTTAAAGTTAAAGAATCTTAAAAAAGATGGTTATACACGCTTTCAACATCAAGAACAGTATGAGCATGTTGGTCAGAAAGTTACAAAGATTACAGAAGCAAAAGATACAAGATTGATGCTAAGAGATTATGCTTTGGTTGGATGATCTCAAGGAGTCAAGATCACATTCTTGTCAAGTCAAAGTACAAGCCGAAAGCTAAAGTCAAAGATCACTACATCATGTTCACAAGATGAAGTAAAAAAATCAAGTCTGCGAGCACAAGACTGAAGACAAAGCATAGTATGCTAGGCTTAAGTTTTTGTAAAATGGAGTGACCTCCCTTAGGGTGCTATTTGCGGTTTTTTAAGTAAGAACTTGATTTGATCTTCAAGCTCAAGAAGTCGTCGGTCGGGCATTTTTGAAGTAATTTGAGATTTAGAAATTTCCTTGACAAGTTTGACGAAGTCTCTTGAATCATTCCAGCTCTCATGGTCGTAAAGAGTGAGGTTGTCAATGATTTCCCAAGATTCTCTAGTGTTTTTGTCGTGAAGCTTACCACCAGCCTCTTGATCAATGATTTTACTTATGATAGGATTGACATGATCATAAAAGATTTAGACATAAAGCCAAAGATCGATGCCATGATGAGGGACTTTTTGGAGTAAGTCCTTGAAACGAGTCCATGCTTCAGAAAGAGATTCTCATTGATGTTGTTGGAACATCAGGATGTCATTTCGTAGTTTTGCAGTCCTTCTTGGTGGAAAGAATTAAGCAAGGAAACGAGTGGTAAGATCCTCCCAAGGGGAGATGGATCCTGCAGGAAGACGTTCAATCCAATTGCTAGCTTGAGCGTGAAAGGAAAATTAAAATAAACGCAGGCGCGTCCTTTCCCTATTTGCAACAACAAGGTCAAGTGAGTCCACTAGTTTTAGAAAATCCTTAAGATGTTGGTTTGGATCCTCGAACCAAAGGTCGTGGAAAGAGCATTCGTTTTGCACCAACCGAATGGTGTTGGATTGCAGAGGCACCACATTGTTCCCATTAGGGAGTTTAATAGTGTTTCGATAGCCCTCGTGGCTAGGTCTGGAGTAATCTCCAAGAGTACGAATAGGATTTTTGTCTCCCATGGAGGTTAACGAAAAGATTAACAAAACAAAGGGAACAAAGAAAAAGATAGACTAAAGACAGCTAATAAAAGAAAATAAAATCTCACTTGAAAGGATTCAAGCGAGTAGACCTAAGCTAGAAAAGATTCGAAACCTAACTATTCCTCATGCAGCGGCGCCAGAAACTTAATGTGCGGTCGTCGTTAGACTTCAACAAGAAGTTTTACAACTTGTTGGGATTAAAAGACTTCATGATGATCTTGAAGTTACTGCTGCTAAGGTTTGTGTTATTGCTACTAAGCTAAAGTTAGTGCTGTTCATTAACTCTAATGTAAAATATGCTAAGTAGTTAGTACTGCTAGTTCATAGTTATTAATGCTAGTGTAACTTAGTACTGTTAGTGTATATTAGTACCGCTAGCTACTACTGCTAGTATATGCTAGTACTGCTGGTGTAGATTGAAGAAAATATTCTAAGTAGTTATTACTGCTTGTACACAGTTAATGTTGCTGGTGTATAAGTTACTACTGATGGTGCTAAGTTAATGCTGCTAATACAAAAGTTACAACTGCTCAAAGATATTAAGACTGTTGAAAGAGTTTCTACTGTCAAAAGATAATGGATAAAGACAGAAGAAAGGATAAAGATTGATTGGAGATCAACATTACTTACATGATAAGTATGAGTTACTTATAGAATAGATCATGGTGAATATTCTAAGTTTTAGGAATATATTGTAAATCGACTAGGACTCCTTGGTGTATAAAAGGAGGTCCTAGGGCATAGAGTTTGCTATCTAGAAATCTTTTGTTTTGATATCGTTATAGCTTCAAGGTTTTGTAACCCTAATACTAGTTAGAGTATTCGTATTAATATATTGAGGCTTTGTTTATTAATCTGTATGTTCATTAGAATTACTGTTCTATTGCATATTCTTCTTATTGATCAAAGATTAGATTTCGCATAGTCTTTAATATATTTTACAAAGTTTCTACCATAGTTGTGTAGGACTTACCTTGCATAACTAAACCTTACACAAGCTAAGGAATTCAAGATCTATTCAAGTGGGATCAACAAGTGGTATCAGAGCTTGTTGCTTTGAGAAACTTTGCTAAGAAGACATGGATCAAGACTCAATACATATGGTGGCTGCATCAAAAGTGCCTATGCTCAAACCAGGTGAGTATGAACTTTGGAGGATGAGGATGGAACAATACATCCAGATGATTGATTATTCTCTATGGGAAGTCATAAAGAATGGTAATGCACCTCCAATAACAAAAGTCTGTGATGATGCTGGTAAAGCTAGAATGGAGTCAGTACCTGACAAAGATTACATTCTGCTACCATTATGGACTGCTGGTCTACCATTCTCTCAAATTTTAAAGAGTTCTCCTGATGCTGGATTCAAACCTTCAAGTGATGATGGAAAGAAGGTTGATGAAGATTCAAGAAATAGTGAATGTATTGATCAAGAGAAGGAAGATAATATTAATAGCACTAGCAATGTTAATGCTGCTAACACAAATGAAGTTAATGTTGTATATGAAAAAACAAGCAGTGAACTTCCTGATGATCTAAATATGCCTCCTTTGGAAGATATTGTCTATTCAGATGATGATGAAGATGTTGGTGCAGAGGCTGACATGAACAATTTGGATGCATTTATGCCTGTCAGTCCTATCCCAACTACAAGAGTACACAAAGATCATCCAGTTGAATAAATTATTAGAGACTTAAATTCAGCACCTCAAATAAGAAGAATGACAAAGAATTTGGAAGAACATGGTTTGTTTAGTTTAGTTCAGCAAAGAACAAACCATAAAGATGCTTGTTTGCCTGCTTTTTATCATAAGTAGAAACCAAGAAGGTAATCCAAGCATTGCATGATCCAAGCTGGATAAAAGCTATACTGGATAGAAGCTATGCAGTAGAAAGTTTTGTGAATTCATCTGAGATGTTAGAAAATCAGGAGTATAATAAGTCCAAATCTTATAATGGATATCATGTTGTTCCCCTACCTTTTACATGGAATTTCATACCTCGCAAACCTGATCTAACATTTATGGATGAAATAGTTAAAAGTGTGAATATGGATGTTACTACTATTGTTACACCTAGTAATGTTAAGACAGTTGAGTCAAATCATGAGTCTGCTGGTGTAAAAAGTAATGGTAATGTAGTAGAACCTAAAACTATTAGGAAGAACGGCTTTAGACCTCCAGTCATTGAGGATTGGAATTCTGATGATGAAAGTGAGGTAGAAATTATACCTAAGGATAATACTGTTAGTTCTGGCACTGAAAAGATAAAACTTGTTAAGTCAGCTAGGGAAACATTAGAGAAGGTAGAAACATCTAAACAAAACAAACACTATCCTAGAGGGAACCAAAGAAACTGGAACAATCTTATGTCCCAAAGACTAGGAAGTGACTTTAAAATGATTAATAAAGCTTGTTTTGTTTGTGGTAGTTTTAAGCATCTTTATTATGTGTGTGATAAAAAGGTTATAAGACCAGTGTGAAATAACTCAAGTAAGGTGAATCATAAGAAATTTGCTAATAAAATGACTCACCCTCACTCTAATAGAAGATTTGTTCCACAAGCAATATTAACCAAGTCTGGTAAAATTAATACTGTTGGTGCAAGTGTTAATACTGCTGTCAGACCAATTAATACCGCTGGCCAAAACCAACTATGAATCATCCTAGACCAATATCAAATGCTTACAAAAAGGGATATTCATAAGTCACAAGGCCATTTAACAAATTTTCAGCAAACAAGAATAGTATTTTCAATAAAAAGATTAATACTGTCAGGGTAAAAGATACTACTGCTAGGGATAGAGCAGTAGTAAGTGAAAATAAGAGAAAAGGGGTTAATGCTGTTAAGGCCTCAGCATGCTGGGTTTAGAAAGCCAAAAATAGCAGTGCATTAAATACTTTCAAGAAATATTCTTACATTGATGCACGAGGCAGATCCAAGTCTATAATGGCTTGGATCCCCAAAAGAGTCTAATTCTCTCATTTAATGTGCAGGGCAACCCACGGCAGAAGGAGTACAAAGAGAAATGAGTTATTGACAGTGGTTGCTCAAGGCACATGACTGGAAACAAATGTTATCTTATTGAATATGAAGATTATGATGGTGGTTTCATTTCCTTTGGAGATGGTAAAGGTAGAATTTCTAGAAAAGGTAAAATCAAAACAGGAACATTAGATTTTGATAATGTGTACTTTTGTAAGGAGCTTAAGTATAACTTGTTTAGTGTGTCACAAATATGTGACAAAAAGAATAATGTTCTTTTTACTGATACTGAATGTCTTGTCTTATCTTTTGACTTTAAGCTACTTGATGAAAGTCAAGTCTTGCTGAGAGTTCTAAGAAAGGATAACATTTACAGTGTTGACCTAAAGAGTGTTGTTCCCACTAAAGGTTTAACTTGCCTCTTTGCTAAGGCCACGATTGATGAATCCAATTTATGGCATAGGAGGCTTGGTCACATAAACTTCAAAAAAATGAATAAACTTATGAGGGGAAACCTTGTTAGAGGTTTGCCTTCAAAGATTTTTGAAAATGACCATTCTTGTGTTGCTTGTCAGAAAGGAAAGCAACACGAATCCTCCTGTAAGGCCAAACTTGTAAACTCAATTAGTAAACCCTTACATATGCTTCATATGGACCTATTTGGTCCTACAAATGTTAAGAGTTTAATGAAAAAGACTATTGGCCTATTGCACATGATGACAGTTAGTAGATTTTCTTGGGTATTCTTTTTGGCCACTAAGGATAAGACTAGTAGGATATTAAAGACCTTCATAACTGAAATAGAAAATCAACTAGCCTACAAAGTAAAAGTTATCAAATGTGACAATGAAACTGAGTTCAAAAATAATGTAATGAATCAGTTCTGTATAAAGGGATTAAGAGGAACAGTGTAGCAGGACTCCTCAGGCAGAATTGTGGTTGTTTGAGAAAGAGGAAGAGAACACTGATAGATAGGCTGCAAAACTATGTTAGTCGACTCTAAGTTGCCAACTAACTTTTGGGCTGAAGCAGTTAATACTGCTTGCTATGCGCTAAATAGATTCCTAATTATTAAGCCTCATAACAAGACACCTTATGAACTTATTCGTGGGAGACCCCCATTGATAGACTTCATGAAACCTTTTAGGTGTCTTGTTACCATCTTAAATACTAAGGATCATCTAGGCAAGTTTGATGAATTTTTTGTTGGGTACTCTGTAGTTAGCAAGGCCATGAGAGTATTTAACAAAAGGACCAGGATAGTTGAAGAAACCTTAAACATTAGATTTCTTGAAAATACACCTAATGTGACAGGAAATGGACCAGACTGGCTTTTTGATGTTGATTCTTTGACAATATCTATGAACTATGTGCCAGTTGTTGCAGGAAATCAAACTAATGGTATTGCAGGAACTAGAGATAACATTGTTACAGGTCATGCTGAGAAGAAGACAGAACCTGAACAAGAATACATCCTAATACCTATCTGCACAACTGATCCATTAATCTATCAAGATCCTAAGGTCAGTAAAGAATATGCTAAAGAGAAGCCTACTAAAATGGATGAAAGTGGAGCTTCAAATAAAGATGAGGTAGATGATCAAGCCACAAGAAGTGAGTTTGAAAGGCTAGTTCAACAAGAAAAGCAGACTGAAAATCCTAACAGTACTAATAGCATTAATACTGTTAGTACACCTGTTAGTGCTGCTAGACCATCTTTTACTAATAATGATCCATCATCACCAATTAATGTTGCTGAAACTTCTAATGCATTTGAGGAACATCTATTTGAAAGATTTTCTCCATTCAAGTGTGACTCCAATGGATGATACTGGAATTTTTGGTAATGCTTATGATGATGAAGATGTGGGTCCAGAGGCTGACCTCAACAACTTGGAAACAACCATGAATGTCAGTCCTATTCCCACAACCAGAATTAACAAGGATCATCCAAAAGACCAGATCATTAGAGACGTTAATTCGGCAATTCAAACAATGAGAATGACCAAGATTATTGATGAACATGCTATGGTATGTTACATTAATAAGCAGAGGAAAACAAATCACAAAGATTATCAGAACTACTTATTTGCCTGTTTTCTCTCTCAAATGGAACCCAAAAATGTGATTCAAGCTCTAGAAGATCCAAGATGAATAGAAGCAATACAAGAAGATCTTCTACAATTTCAACTTCAGAAGGTTTGGACACTGGTTAATCTACCTAATGGCAAGAGGGCCAATGGAACCAAATGGGTCTTTAGAAATAAGAAAGATGAAAGAGGAATTGTTGTCAAAACAAAGCAAGACTGGTTGCACAAGGTTATACCTAAGAAGAAGGAATTGATTATGATGAGGTTTTTGCTATTGTTGCTAGGATAGAAGCAATCAGGTTATTTTTTGCCTATGCATCATTTATGGGGTTTATTGTGTACCAGATGGATATAAAGAGTGCCTTTTTATATGGTACTATTGAAGAGGAGGTTTATGTGTGTCAAACTCATTGTTTTGAAGATCCACAGTTTCCTGATAAAGTGTATAAGGTAGAGAAAGCTTTATATAGTCTACATCAAGCTCCTAGAGCCTGGTATGAGACCTTGTCTACCTACTTAATTGAAAATGGATTTAGAAGAGGCACTATAGATAAGAATTTGTTCATCAAGAAAGACAAAAGTGATATCTTGTTAGTTCAGGTGTATGTTGATGACATCATCTTTGGGTCCACAAAGAATTCTTTATGTGATGAGTTTGAAGATTTGATGCACAAGAGATTTCAGATGAGTTCTATGGGGGAACTCACTTTCTTCTTAGGGTTACAAGTACAACAAAAGAAGAATGGAATCTTCATTAGCCAAGACAAATATGTGGCTGAAGTATTGAAGAAATTTGATTTTTCCACTGTGAAGACAGCAAGCACTCCTATAGAACCTAACAAGGCATTGGTCAAGGATAAAGAAGCTGATAGTATGGATGTTCATTTATACAGATCAATGATTGGATCATTGATGTACTTAACAGCTTCTAGGCCAGACATAATGTTTGCTGTTTGTGCTTGTGCAAGGTTCCAAGTTACTCCTAAAATGTCACATCTTCATGCTGTGAAGAGGATCTTTAGATACTTGAAAGGTCAACCTAAATTGGGCCTTTGGTATCCTAGAGATTCACCATTTGACTTGGAAGCTTTTTCTGATAGTGATTATGCTGGAGCTAGCCTTGACAGGAAATCCACAACAGGAGGTTGTCAATTTCTTGGCAAGAGGTTGATTTCATGGCAATGTAAGAAGCAGACTATAGTTGCAAATTCTACTACTGAAGCAGAGTATGTTGCTGCTGCTAATTGCTGTGGACAGGTGCTATGGATTCAAAATCAAATGCTTGATTATGGGTTCAACTTCATGAACACCAAGATTTTCATTGATAATGAAAGCACCATTTGTATTGTGAAGAATCCAGTGTTTCACTCTAAAACCAAGCACATAGAGATTAGGCACCATTTCATCAGAGATTGTTATGAGAAGAAGTTGATTCAGGTGATAAAGATTCACACAGACCACAATGTTGCAGATCTTCTCACAAAGGCTTTTGATGTTAGCAGGTTTAACTTTCTAATTGCTAGCATTGGATTACTTAATCTCTGAAGTATTGTTTGAGGGGAGGTTAATGTGTTTGGATAACAGTTCTTAACTTTTATTCATGGGTTATGCATAAATATGGATCCTCATGAATTCTCACATGTCTATCTAGTCTTTTCTAGTATGCTTGTGATGAATAGAGGCATGTTGTTGTATAATTATTGAAGACAGAGTTAATACTGTTGGATATCTCTTAGTACTGCTAGACTTAGTTTATACTGTTGGATGAAACTTGGTATAAAAGTTGATGCTGCTAGGTTTAGTTAGTGCTGCTTACACGGGTTTAGTAATGAGATTGATGATTAGTATTGGGTTTCTACTGGTAACTATTTTGTTTATACTGCTAGGCAAAAAATTAGTACTACCAGGCAAAAGTTAGTACTGCTGAGCCAAAATTAGTACTGCTTGTTACTGTTAATAATGTTCGAGACATAACAGATTTCATTAATTAATTATAACCGTTGAGATATTTCCGCCAACAACTTCGCTTATAGGGGTCTATATATGGATAATTCTTGATCTTTCTTTCTTTTATAAGTTTTAGTTCAAGATAAAGATTTAACTTTATTCAGTCGGTCCAATCAAACCCTTAAGCTCTCTTTATAATATCTCAATTAACTTTGCCAAACCCTTATACACTCATCAACGAATTTAAACCCATAACCCTTCTCATAAATCAATCACTATATGGCGGATTTGAAGTTTTTCGATCAACATAATATGATTGCTTGTTTGGAAAAGACAGATAAGACATCAGATAGTGGACTTCCTCTCTACATGTTGGATCAATTATGCTCTCACTGTAAGTCCCACTATCTATGCTTCTTACATTGAATAGTTTTGGAATACTGCCACTTCCAAATAGTCAATTCAATGAAGCAAATACATGCTATTGTTAATGGCAAGGTTGTGGTCATATCAGAATCATCAGTGAGAAGTGATCTTCTCTTTAATGATTAGGATGGTATTGCTTGCCTAACAAATGATGAAATTTTTGAAAACCTTGCATTGATTAAGAAAAATACATTATGAACACCTTTCATACAAAAATTACTTTTCAAAAAGTTCATGCTCACCTCAATGGAAATTTTTTGATAACATACCATCCTTCATTGTTTCAAGTTCAAAATCAAACTGCTTGGAATGAATTTCAAACTAATTTGGCCGTCTGCAGTTATATGTTTAGCAAAGGGGTCAAAATTTAATTTTTCTAAGTAATTTTCATGTATGTTGAGGAATTTTGGATCCAAATAGATTTTTATGTATCTAGGTTTTTAAAACTCTTTTGAATAACCAAATTAAGATTTACCAGAAACTTTTAATGATAATTATGAGACACCAAACACACAGTTAAAAAGGTTTTCTCTAATATGGCAAGGGAAAAGTTAAAAAAAAAATTTTGGAAAAGTACTCACTTTTTCACTCTATTTTGATGCTGTTAGTTATTAGAAAAGACTCGGAACCCGAGTGTTATATTTTACTGTTCAATATAGCTCGTAGTTTAATAGGTTACGTTATTGACTTTTGGTATGGGAAAAAAAAAAAAAATAACAAAAAAAAAAAAAATAATATAAAAAAAAAAAAAAATAAAAAATAAATCAACGTGGTACTATTCCCGTGTATTGTTAGAACTATTAATACACTCCTTCCACTTTGAAGAGGTAAGCATCTTATTTCATTTACCACACACTCTTTAAGTGTGTTTATCCTTTCTCTCTCAACTATTCTCTTATCTAACTTTCTCTCTCTAGATCCTTAGATCAATACATGTTTGTGTGAATTCGGAACCTACAATTGCAGCAGAGCAAAAGGGTGGATTTCGGGATTGATTCGTGTGGCTAAACAAGATCAAATTCGTGGCTTATTTTGTGGAAAAAATACCCACGGCTCAAAATTTTTTTTGGGTCTAATGGTTTGTTAATCTTGATCTTCTCTTGTTCTAACATAAAGAGTAGGTTGATCATTTCGGTGTTTTACAAGCTCTAAACGTTCGAATTATAAGCTTTTAAAAGGTTAGTGTTCTTGTGGAGAGTTGACTTAATTTGGTCGATTCTCAAAGAAAGACGTGTTAAGGTGTGTATAAACTTGATAATACTCACTTAGTATTGCATGTTAGAGCTTTGAATTGTGGATAGATACAATCTTAGTTGAGTGATTTTGTAAAATTCATCCTAGTGTTCTGGTGGAGAGTTGCTCATTAATAAATATCTCTTGACGCGGTTTGTCAATGTAGGGGACAAAGATCACGATTTAAGGAAAATAGTCAACGGCGGTTCGACCTGGTCAACAGCGAGTTGCCAAAAACAGCGAGTTACCAAAAACAGCGAGTTGCCTAAAACGGCGGGTTGCCTAAAACGGCGGGTTGCCTAAAACGGCGGGTTGCCTAAAACGGCGGGTTGCTAAAACGGCGGGTTGCTAAAACGGCGGGTTGCTAAAACGGCGGGTTGCTAAAACGGCGGGTTGCTAAAACGGCGAGTTGCTAAAACGGCGAGTTATCAAATAGCGAGTTACTAATGCAGCGGTTCTACTAAGAATTTTTATGTGTGAAGAAAAGGGTTTCTAGTAAAAACAGCCATAACTTTTGGATACGTTAAGTCCGTTTCAGGCCCGTGACCTTCACAAATCGAAGGAGAAAACAAGACGGATCCGTTGTAAACCATCCTTTAGCTAGTTACCGATTTTTCAAAGCCCAAAACACTCGTTTACTATGATTTTTTGACATTTTTTTGTTTTTTTGAATTTGTGTTAGACTTGTTTTTGTTCTAGCTCACGGCCCATCTGTATTTCAAGGACCATTTTAGTTTCGGTGAGCCTATTGAAACAAAACAACTTTAAACCCTAGCCAGAAAATTATTGTTTTTCGACCAATTAAAATCATTGGCCGCTGAATTCCGAATCATCATCATTCTAGTGTTTTTTATTGTTTGTAAAATCCCGTTAATCTTTTATAGGTTTTAATCATAGACTTGTAATATCCCGTGAACGTTAATTGCATTTAAAACACACACCATCAATCACATTAAATTCTTTAAAGATCCTTAATGTGATTATACACATCGAATTTTCAATGGAATCTTCTAATTCTAATTCAAAGAGAGAGCTTCAACTGACGCAACGACTCGCATAAACAAGGCTCTCAAAACTGCATGACATGTTGAACAACTCGAGACAATCCTTTAAGATCTTCTATCTCCCTTAATTAGCTTATTGTGTTGCTGCCTTTAAACCAGCATTCGCTCATTCTTTGGTGAGAGCATCAAATTCAAATTGAAGAGGTATCCATAATCTAGATCAGTGAAGGTATAACTGAAAGAGAGAATATTCATGGGGTTATGCAAGACTTGTCTTCAAGCACTCGAACACAATTTCAAGGATCTTCTTGCATCAAAAGGGGTAAATGTAACAGATCTTCTGAATCAAGGTTGGCAACAAGACTTCGAATACTTCACGCGCTATGAACCTAGTGCGTACAAACGTGAGTTACTCGAGAACCTAGATACACTTGAAACGGTCATTCATAGAGTTGTAAATACATATGGTGTATTACGCATGAAAGAAAATGAACTTAATGCACTAAAAGAGAATGGAAGTCAGTTGCCTGATGAATACTTATGAGCCATCAAATTAAAGTCAAGTCGTCAAGATGCTTGTCTCAAGAGATTCAGATCAATCCAGTTCAAGCAATGGCTGACAGCTTGATTGTATCAAAAAGCAGTTTGATAAAGCCTGAAAACAATGATGCATCAGCAAATCAGAGATTGAAACTCATATGCAAAGGCAAGAGAAAAGGTCGATGCCGATTTGGTTGTCATGGAAAGCAATGGGATAGAATCAGGAATGCATGATACAAGCAGCAGTTCAGGGAATTATATCACACATGTTGTGGATGCAAATATCAGACCAGTAAATGACCAAGTGCCATTTGCTGAGGTTCAATTGACTGCTCAACATAATGTCCTTGCTAATGAACAACAACATACTGATCAATCTAAACCCATTTATGACACATATCTGTTGGAAAAGGTCAATAGAAATACCTCTACTGGTTCAACAAATATGAGTCATAGGGGAGGAGAGATTAACCAGGATGCTGAACATGATAAAGTAAAAAGTCCTTTGCTTAAGGCCGAGTTTCTCAAAACGAAATATATGGTTGAAAAATAAGTTTATAATCAACTTTCAAACAGATTTTTACAACTTGAAAAACATTGTTTTTCACTTGAAATTTCAATACAACAAAAGGAAGAATGTTTTCAAATTAACAAACCATGTAAGAATTAGGATTCTCCTGAATTTCATGAATTTTTTGAGATAAACGAATTGAAAGCTCAGCTACAGGCCAAAACCACACTAATTTGCAACTTGAAGAATCAAATTAAAAGTGTGAAGGAAGCAAGTAATGAAGCTAAAGTTAAAAATGATATAGATGTAATTGAAACTATTAACATCGAATTAGAACACAGTGTGGCTAAATTACTTGCAGCAAATGAGCAACTACATAAAGAAAATGAGTATTTGAAACATACTTACAAAGAACTTTATGATTTAATTAAAAAGACACGTGTTCAGAATAAAGACAATAGTGACTCTTTAATTTCTCAAATTAATCAAAAGTCTGTCAAAAATGCTGATTTAAAAGCTCAGATTCAGGAAAAGGTTTTTGTAAATGCAGCATTAAAAAACAAATTAAGGAAGTTAAAAGGAAATAGCGTAGATACTAAGTTTGCTAAAACATCAATCTTGGGGAAACCGCCTTTATAACCATCTAGAAACCATTCAGTTGTTAGGCAACCGAATGCGTTTAAGTCTGAACGACCAAGAATTTCAAAACCACGGTTTACCTCCTAAGTTGATGAGAAAAATGTTTTGTCAAAACCAGTCACTCCTCATTATTTATCTAAAGTTCAAGAATATGTTCTTGCAAAACCTCATCACGTGATTGC
>BQNB010156080.1:2724-15310 GCA_026074375.1 Tanacetum coccineum | reverse complement strand
TATTTTTATTCAAGGTGATTGATGCACTATTACGTTTGGTAGGTATCCAAACCCAACATGCTGAGGCCTTTACAGCATTTCCCTGATTAACCCTAACATCATTAACAACTGTAGAATTTGGCCTAGCAGTTTTAACTATTTTTGGCCTAGCAGTATTAACTGCTTGTGCCTTGGCAATATTAACTTTTTAGGTAAATCTTTTGTTAGTTAATGCTGTTTTTGGTTGAAAGGGCCTTATTACAGTTGATTGTGCTATTTTTGAAAAATGTGGAATTGGTTTAGCAATAAAAACTATAGATTTGGGATGAGCAGTATTAACTGTCTTGACAGTATTAAAAGTTTTTAGGCCAGTTTTCATTAAAACTGCTCTTGGAACCATGTTCCTTTGAGCATTAAGGCGAGTCCTTTTGGTAGTATAGTTGTAGTTCACCCTGTTATAATTAGTCCTATATAACATCCTTTCCCTTTGAGGGTATTTGCATTGAGCCTGTACATGATTAAAACTTCCATAAATAATGCAAGCTTTGTTATACATCACAAAATCACTTCCTAGTTGATTGGACTTCTGCCCATTCCAATTCCTTTGATTCCCCCTATGAGTTTGTGATCTATACATCTTAGCATACCTAACTGACATTTTAACTAGTTTTTTATGATTTTTAGGTTTGACAGACTACCTTTTTATCAACAAGAAAAACAGTTTCTTTATCAACATTAAGTGAAGACTCAACAAAGCTACTTGTGTCTTTTGATACTTTTTATTTTACCAAAGAGTTATCAGAATTTTCCTTAGAATCATCTGATTTCTTATTACAAACAACATTTGACTCTTTCTTACTATCCTCAGAACCATACCCTTTGAATTCAGGCTCTTTGAATTCATCAAGACCAGAATAAGACAAATCAAGCTTTTTAGGTCTATTATAGATTAAAGGATGAGGTGGAGGAACTGCACTATACCCCAAACCCTTTTTACTCTTGTCAGTTATCTGACTTCCTAACAACTGATCTAAATCTTTTGAGGCCTTATCAAATTTCTCAATTTTAAATTCAATGCCCTCTTTTTCTTGCTTAACTTTTTCAAACTCACTTTTAAGCACATTTATTTCATAGTCTTTGCAAGCTACTTCTCTTTTAAGAACTGCAACTTCCTCACTAAAGAGAACCTCATTCTTTCTATAAGTGATAAGTTGTTCTTCTAGAGTTGCTAAACCTCTTTTATATGTAGTTGCTGTAAATTCAGTTTGATTAAGCTTAACAATCAAATCATCACACTGTTTCTTAAGAGTTTCATAGTTTTTCAGACAAGTTTTAGAGCAAGTTTTATCATTGTATACCTCTGAGTCTGAAAATGCCATTAGAGCCATGTTTGTCTGAACTTGTTCTTCTGCCATATCACTCCAGTCAAAGCCTACACCATCTATAGCCAACATTGCCTTTGAAGATGTGTCTTCATTGTTTCCTTGCTTCCTTGTGTTGTCTTGATTTCTGAACTGACCTTCCTTTCTTCTTGGTGCTCTACACTCCCTGGTAAAGTGTCCCATCTTATGATAGTTGAAACATTCTACCTTGGATTTATCATACACAGCAGTATCATTAGCATTAATGAAAATCTTTTTACCTGTCCTCTGATAGTACCTCTTTGCCCTTATACTTAGCAAAGAGAGCTACCACTTCAAATCCATTGCTTCCAAATCATCTTCATGAATTTGATCTAAGTCCTGATGTAGAAGATTAGAACCATTGGGATTCTCAACCATGAAAGTATACACAACATTATCACTGAAGCTAGCAGTACTAACTTGAGGACTAGCAGTGTTAACATTAGGGCTAGCAGTTACTAACTTCATATGCAGCATTAACAGTATAAACATGATTTGTACTGCTAAGTTGCCTTGGAGCAGTCAAAATTCCAGTTTTTGAGCACCACTAACAGATTTCTTTACCTTTTGTTCAACAATTTTGAAGTTGTTGTACAAATCATCAATGCTCATTGTTTCAACTTCAGGCTTATTCATCCAACTACCAACTATAGTGTTCCACTCATGGGGTAAGCTTGCTCAAATTTTTTGAAGTTTAAGTCTTCTTGAGATAACCAAAACCCAAAATTGTAAGGCCCTATACAAACTTCTGGAGCCTGTGAGAAATAGAGTCAAGAGACTCTGTGCTTGATGTACTAAATTTTTTATATTATTGCTTCAGAAGTGTCTTTTGTGTTTTCTTAGTAGCTTCATTACCTCCAAGTCGTGGTTTTCAATAACAATCCATACATTGTTTTGAGCGATCGGGTACAACTGAATATAAAGTTGATGTTAATTAGAATAGCTCATGAGTCGCAAGCTTCTAGCCTCCACATCATTATTTTTTGATTGGTCTTTTCTTAGCATGTTACAGGTCTAGAACTATCTTTGTTAACTGAAGTACCATCTCTGTGCTGTTTGCGTGGTACAGACACCCATGAGTTTCTATTCTCTATGACCCCTAAAAGAAGCATAGACTTCAGTTTAGAATGTACTGCTTAATTCTTATCCCTCACATCTCATACTTACCATTTTGAGTATGGGTAGCTTACAGTAGTATTACTAATTTGCATTGTTCAAATTCCATTCTTCTAGATCAAAAGTTTCTCAAAGCAAACTCTAATTACACATGTTGATCCCAATCCTTGATCTTACCTTAGTTTTGTCTAAGGTTAGAATTACCATGGATAAATCCAAAATAACTTTTTGTAAGAAACTTTGTATTATACTACATGATGTATGCAATCTACACCTTAATACCTAAGTATTATGAATGAAACAGTAATCGTGAATAAATCAATATATACCAAACGCTCCAATATTATTAGATCAATAATACGAGTACTCTTCACTAGTACTATGGTTTACAACCTTGAAGCTTTTCTAAATTGACTTGACAACTATGAAAACTTGTATGCAAAACTTATTATCTCAACTAATGCCCTAGGACCTCCTTTTATAGACTAAGGAGTCCTAGTCGGCTTACAATACATTCCTAAGATATCATAATCTTTTCTAGACATAAACGTAATCTCTTAAACAAATACATTATTTATATCTTGTACAAAATATAATCTCAATACATACTTCACAAGTAAATTCTTGTTCACCTAAACAACTTATCTTTAAAACCGCTTATCCTATTGACAGTATTAAGTCTTTCTAGCAGTTGTAATTTAGCAGCTAAACAGTTTCACCAGCATACTAATATACATAAAGCAGGTAGTAAACATTATAGCTAGCAGTTAAAAATAAATACTGCACAGTAGTAACAAGTACTACACTCTTAACATACTACTAGCAGCACTAACTACTTAGCTTATATTTCATTTTTCAAACTCTAGCATAGACCATAACTTCAACTAACAGCATTAACTTTATACTAAGAGTACCTAAATTATACAACAATAGTAACAAGCAGTGTAACTTTATACTACCAGCACAACTACCTGAGCATAATTTCAATTATGTACCTGAGCCGTAGTAACTCTAAAGAATCCTTGAAGTCCTTTTAGAGTCCCAACAGAGTGATTTGAATGAAGTTAACGCTTCATGAGAGGATTTTGATAACCATAGTATATTCGTAGGCGTGTAAATGATTGGATGTACGTAGATCGAAGAGTTTAATCATCCATAGTGATTTGATGTCATGCCTTTTTGTACGTAAGATGAAAAACTAGATCCTACTTTATGTTAATGATTACCCCACTAACTCACTTTCTTTATCTACATGAGTTCGGCTACTAGTGGTCATAGAAGATTTCCCATTTATAGATGGTACGTAAATAGAATTCTAATTCAACTACGTGAGAGACCGAGTTCATATGAACAAAATCTTTTAATTTCGAAAGCCAACAAATGGATTTCTATGACTACACTATTTCCCAATATGTTCTACTAATTAAAAACATATTTGGTTTTCTAGCATAGACCTATGTGAGCATAATAATATATAGTCATTTAACACATAATCAAAATTCTAAGAAGTTTGGAAAGGAGACATATCTTTGCCTACAATGTGTTTACTTCAACATCTCAAGAAAAAAGCATTGAAAGAGAAAACTTTTGAAAAAGCCTCAAAGATTTAGAATGTATTCGCTCGTCGGATTCCAAGAAATGTTAATGAACAACTCCACTTGAATGTTGTAATGACTCAACCACTGTTGGAGCCGCAATGTCTCATGGTTCGCAAAGTGTTTATTCCCGAACAAATTTAGCATATGTTGCATTTGGATTCGGAATACATATAAGGAGGACAATCCCCACGGAGAGAAGTTTGGTTGTTGTGAATACTCCACATTGAATGATTCTAATTGGGATAATTCTGTCTAACTTATCGCGCCCATTGTGGTGTATTTAGACCAAGGTGAAGTTAAAAGGTTTCTTATTTGAGAGAGTCTTAGATATTTTTTTAGGCTTCGTAAAAGCACTCTGGGTTTTCAAGAAGGTTATAAAAACTTTTACTTCGTTTCGCTGCAATGGGTAATTTAGTAATGTTTATAATCATAAATATTGGTCTTGGGCTTGAGGGTTTGATCTACTATTTATTTTAACTCAACCTCTTGGATTGTTTAACAAAATTCACTTGTTTAGAACACTAGTTGATCTTATGGTAAAGATAAAATTCCTAGCCGATTTAAATCACCGTAAAGGTTTATGAAGATTAACATTTTCCTAAACGATTACTACTATTTATTAAATTGATTAGCTTAGAAAATTTATTCCTTTAATTTTCATTTTCAAATCTAAGATCTTTGACATGTTTTAACAGTTCTTCATTGACCTCTTTACCTTTTTCTATTTTAAATATTTTTTATTTTTTAGTTCAGTACTTCATTTTCTAATTTATTTTTAATTTGTTTTAGTAATTTATTTTTAGCCATGACTTTTAGACCTATTTTGCATAGTCGATTATATTCATTATCTAAGTATTTTTCATCTAACGATTATTGGTCATCACTAAAGAATTCGGTTTCGAAAAGTATCTCATTAGAAGCTTTAGCCATAAGACATTTTTCGTCTTTAGTCTTTTCTTCTTCATCTTCTTCGCCTATCACTCTCTATCCTCCAACATAGGCTCTTGTTATTGTAGCTTTTTTGATAGTATTGGATCACTCTTCTGAGTGAGTGATTTGAATCCCCACATTTTAAAGCATTTCTTCGCTTTGCTATTTTAGTCATCTTAGTCTTTGAGATACCTTACTTTCACATAGTTGCCTTAACGAATCGTCCTCGTCTTTAAAAATTTCTTGAAGTCTCTCACGCCATTGCGTATTCTTCATCTTCACTAATGGAAGTCGAAACTAATTCATCACTTGATTCCTTTTTGGCTTTCAGACTAGAGTACTATTTTGTACCTCTTGGTTGTCATTCTTAATTATTAACTTCATGAAACTTTTAAGTTTCTAATAAGATTCATTAAAGAAAAAAAAAAAAAAAAGAAAAAAAGCTATAGAGATGTTAAATCCTTTGAATTCTCAACTAGCCGTAAACCTTTTCATCATCCATTTAGGTGGGAATTGCCCTAAGAAATTTCTAGCATAATTCGTGCTAAAAGAACCTTCCATCAGTGCTTTTAGACTATAATAATAGAGTTAAATCAAATCCAAAAAGCATAAGCTATCGAGACCTCTTCTTGAATCGTAAATTGTTTCATTTGTTAAAAAAAAAAAAAAAGAATTAAACAAATAAAAAGAACAAGAAGAATCTATATTTAATTATCATTGACTTGGACTATTACCATTGGTGTGTATTAATAAAGTATCCCTAAGATTCTTTTGCGTTTTACACTAAAAATCTTTCGTATTCCTTTACGTGGTAAGCATTATAAATCATCATTTTAATCTTTATTTTTAGCAAGTTTTTGTTTAATATCATCATTTGTTTATCAAAAGATACATTTTCATCCTTTTTATTTTTCTTGAATTATAATGTCATAGGAGAAAAATCAACCATAGGTAAGATAACAATGCCAAAGATCTAGTATCTTTTGATTTCATTCACATAAGTTTCAAATCTATTTTTTTCAATAAATAAATCCATCACTTTCAATAGTGGTGTCTTTGCATAGAAGCCCTCTAAATATTTTTCTTCCGATTCCATAGATCATCAATTTTTAAAATACAATTTATTTTAAAATCTGTTTGACGTGGCTCGCTAACCAATTTGGAAAACTAGAAGGGGGGTTGAATATTGACCGCTTTTAAATTAATGTTAGTGCATGTTTTATAAAAATTTAGATTCGACTTTGTGTGATCTCAATATGTGCACATTATGAACAATACAAATATGTAAGTAAATGACAAGTAAATATGAAAGACAAGAGATAAGAGTTAGAATGATCAAACCACAACACAAGGATTTATAGTGGTTCGGTAACGAATCACCTCTTTGCCCTACACCACCCCCGAGCACCAAAACTCGAGAGTTATCTTCCACTATGTCAGACAAACTCCCCTTAGGCGAGAAAACCGTACACGACTTAGCTTACACCAATTTCTGACACATGTCAAGTTCTAATCCTAGCTAGAACCAATCTATCACAACACAACACACCACTTCACGACAAATCACAACTTGGGTTCACTACACAACTTCTCTCTACTTCACAATTTCTCTTCACTTCACGACTAATACACTACTACGATTATACCAATCTATCACTACTTACTAAGATCACCCCGATCTAACTATATTTACAATGATTACAACAATCACTTATTGTACACAACAACGAACACACCTACACAATATACACAAAAAATTTACAGAAATAACACAACTATCCGCAACTAATACTATAACACTTCTTTATTTTATGATAAGAAGAATTCTTCTCTTGCACTTAAGGAATTAAGCTTGGATCACTTGGAAATAAAGCTTTATGATTAAATGATCAAAGGAAGGAAAGGAGTGTATAAACTGGTTTAGAACAGAAAGAAAGTGTGTGCAAAAGGTGAGAAAATCAGTGGGAAATAGTCCAGTATTTATAGGCAAGCTGTGACAAAAAGACACGTGGCCGGTCCCCTTAATTAGGGTGTCGGTCCCCTTAAAATTAAGGGGCCGCCCGTTATAATTAAGGGGGCCGCCCAAGCCTGACGCTCCCTTTTTTGTCTTTTCTAGGGGAGGGTTTTTTCTGCTCGCTACATTTCTAGTTCGATTTTTGGGTAAGAAATTTGATTTAAAATATTTATTTGAATAAGAACCTTTCTTTTAAATCTAAAAGTGTTTTTGAAAAAGATATAAAAAATGTTGTGTCAAATATTATAAAAAGTGTGAGTTAAAAAAAATCCTTTATACATACACCTACATTAAGCAATTGTTTATTCATACATTTTCAGTGATTTAAATTTCAAAATGAAAATTTAACTACGAAATACTGTGTTTACAGATTAATTTTTCAGTTAATTATATTTATATTTTATTAACCAAAACGAAGAAGATCAAAAAATATTTAAAAAGTGTTTTTTATGGCGATTATTTTCAGTTCAACAAACTCTTTCAGAGGGGGGTTAATAATCTGTATAGGTTATTAGATAAGTTTTAGGATTAGTTGGGATTAATCACTGCAACCTGTATAACCTACCTCCTATACGATTTGGACTGATTCAGAATCGCAGAGAGTATAGGATAGACTAAATATACCTGTTCAAGTATATCGACCTTAGAAACCACTAATGAAACCATATTTAATAATTGGTCACAGTAAAATTATACATAACGAGAAGTAATGAAGAAACTAGTTAGCACTTTTTTCTTTTCTGATATCTCCTGAACCCTTTTAATTTTATTATATAAGTTTTATTGTTATTTAAAATCATTTTTAAATCAAATCAAAAACCATTTTTAAACATGACATTATCAAATAATGACTAATTGCAATTAGCTCTTGGACACTCGGATTACATTCTGTACAACCCACATTGGTTCACTTCCCTTAGTCGTTGTTAGGTAGATCCGAGTTTTTATAAATTTAAAACTTGTAAAATATATTTTTAAAGATAAAATACCATCAAGAGTTTTTGACGCCGCTGCAGGGGAGCTAATTTGCTTTTGGATTTAAATTCTCAATGCAACAAGAAGAAGCAAAGAAGGACGGTACTCTGTTCGCTAATCCTGAGAGATAGTTTCGAGCTAGAAGAGAGGTTTCGCCTGCACCCATTCACAACATCTATTCTTTCTATGAATTTGAGTCATCTGAGTCAAATTAAGAAAATGTAGATATTGAAACCCTCACACGCAAACAATACCTAGCCTCGACTTTACAACAGTTAAGGAGTAAGACCCACCTGAGTAATCATAATCAACAATTTGGGAAAATCAAAAATTAAAGCAAGAAGAAGGAAATTCCTTTTTCGATACATGAGGGAAAGAGATATAACAACCTACTTTTCAAGTGTCCCTTTCATGATCTCAATGACCACCAAAAGGTAAACATCTTCTAACAATGGATTAAATGGCCAAACTCGACGAACTGTCGACTCAAACGGTCTTATTCCTGGGTTAACGTCGGCAGAAGCATTGAAGTCAATCCAAACATATTAACATTCGCACAAATGGCATTGGCAAAGAAATCACCTAACTACTCTTAAGCCCATTATGTTTTTAATCACCGAAAAGCGTAAAACTACTAATTCATGAAATGAAGAGCTAAAAGTAGATAGGCACAAATTGAATAATGAATGAAGACAGAAAAGCAACTATGCTAAGCTAAAAGCATAATGGTCTAGCGAAATCAACTATGATAAAACCTACACAAAACCTAGCAGTCATCAACCAACCTCAAAGACAAATTTTGAGCAATGGTTTGGAATGGAATCTGTGAAAGTACAAAAATCAAAAATGAGTGATGAAGATAGATTCATGATAAGGTACTGATTAAGATTTAATGAATCATGATTCCTTTATAAAAAAGTTAGATCAAAAAGTAAATCACCTCGCTCAGTTGATTTCCACACACAAGCCTAAACACACTCTGATGCCTAAAATTAAGACCTTTGGGGAAAAAGTAAAAAGGAGCATCCTTGAAGAGAATAAGGAACCAACTACAACTCATGATAAACCAATACAACAATTACAAAAAGTGGTTTCTCATGAAATTAATGAATTACCCGCACACTACTCCGCTACCCTTCAAAATAAACTTCCTCCAAAAGAAACAGATCCTAAAAGTTTCATGTAACACCCCTATTTTTACAATATAGCAGCGGAAGCTAATCTGGGGTATTACTTCATGGATACAACAATCATAATCATAGAAAATGACCCAAAAGAGACGTTGTTCAAAAGATACGTTATCATTCATTTCAAATAAGAGTTTTACAAAGGCAGGTCCCAAAATCTAGTTACATACATTGTGAATGATAACAAGTTTTAGCCATCTTCGAGTTCATGCCACTTCGTGCCGTATATTGCTCAATAACCTGAGATAAACATGCTAAAAAGTCAACACAAAGGTTGAGTGAAATTCATAGGTTTGATAAACAGTTTGAATACAAGTCATAGTGTAATAATTGTACAAATACAATTATTATAAAATGTTCTTGTTATGAACTTGTGGTCACGTTATAAAATACCCGTGTAATAGTAAAATATTAGCAACAAATGCAATTAATTGAAGTAACAGTGTATTACGCGTTATTGTCTTATGTTGTCAGTTTGGTCATGTCTTGTAAATAAGTCTTCTAAAGCTCATTGCACACAAACTGACTAAGTAAATATAACCAAAATGATGTGATATATATATATAAATAGGAGATAGAAGCCCTCGTGTAAGTAATTGCCAAATACCTATGAAATTCAAATATAGTGTTTTGGTTACCTAACCCTAACACAAATAGGAATTCGTCAGATCCTCCGATAGACTATCCACAATATTATGCGTTCACCCTAAAGTGATTAGATGGTCCATGATAATGAGGGAAATTTGGCATATAGTAACTTAGACAGTGCGTAGATAGTTATCAGTATGTTATTACTTCATTGTTTGTTTGTTTATTACTGTTCCATTCATAAACATCTCTAGAGTATCAAAGTGTAGTTTCCGCATACACTTTGGTATATTCACAAAGTCTCAATCTTTGTTATTTTGGATTCTTCCAAGGTAACAAACTCTTTATATACTAAAGATTCGATCAAGGCGTGGGATCAACAAATCTACACTTTGATACTCTAGAGATGTTTATGAATGGAACAGTAATAAACAAACAAACAATGAAGTAATAACAAATTGCTTCAATATTATTAGAATAATAATACAAGTACTCTTGAAGTACTGGGGTTACAACCTTGAAGCTATCACAATATGTTTCTAAAAGTATTCGTCTAAAAGTATTTCTATCACTTGAAAAGTATATATATTCTAAAACTTAGGATCTCCTTTTATAGAACACAAGGAGTCCTTTACAAAGATAACAGCCTATCTTTTAGGATCAGTTACAATTCAAATATAACCATCCCGTAATAATCTCCATGCATCCTTATCTTCAATTCAGCAGCTTTGACCATCAGCAGTACTAACTCTTTTCTACTAGCAGTATTAATTAACACTGGCAGTACTAAGTTTGTACTGGCAGTACTAACTCCATTAGTACTGTCAGTTACACCTTGGCAGTATTAACTCTTGTGAAGATTTATTCCTAACAATCCTCCCCTAAACTTGTGATTGTCCTTCAAATCTTCAAGTTTCTTCTGAATTAAATCTTCTAGTCTTCTTCATTTGCTGATGATTCTTTCAAACATTTCTTTTACTTCTGCACTTGAGATCTTATAAACCTTATCAGTTCAAAAGCCTGTGAACTCTCGTGATCAACCTCTAATTTTCTACTCAACATCTTTGTCAACATCTCTTGGCTTAAAGGATATTTCTTCTCTGTCAGCATATGAATTGCTAATCCATTTTCCATCAACAAAATGTGAATACTACAAAAATCACATAATCTCCAGCTGATCAAGTTGTATTCATGCTGATGTTTCCAAATCTCATCATCTTCATTAGGCTCAAACAAAGTGTGTAAATCTCCCTAAAGCATCAAATCATATCCTTTTGGTCTTGAAGTACTATACCTTTCCTTGACTAATCTGTACAATTCCTCTACATCTAGTCTATCAAAGTCTTCAAGCATCTCACTCAAAACTTTGTAGTTCTTGGAACTGCCATCTCCTCTGAATACTTAATAGTACATGAAAGTCTCTATCAAAACACAAGTTTTCCAATCCACAATTGGAAACTTTGTAGATATAGATTCGACCTCTATAGGAACCTCTTCTCTTGGTATGATGTCTAAAAATCCTTTGAGTTCTTCCTTCTCAGCATCTTCCTCCAACTTTTGTCTCTTCCTTGTGCTTTTTCTAGGAATAGACTTCTTTCTCTTTGCTCCAGGTTCTTTAACAACTTCTTTCATTTCTTCTTGTGTATCAACCTCTTCTTCCACAATCTTTTCAGGAGACTTTTCTTTTTCAGGAGACTTTTGCTTTTCACTTCCATGCTCTGCATCCATAGGCTCAATATTTTGATTAAAATCCTAAACCTTTTCAAAGATTGGCCTAATGTCATTGTAAGACATTCCCTTAAAGTCACTAATCTTGTAGTTCCCCTGATTCTTCAAGTATTTAATCATATTTCTTCTTGCTTGGGCAACTGGCTTTGGCTTCATTTTTAGAGAATGATATTTGATGACTGAAGGATCATTCCAATCAATCTTCTTAGTAGACTTAGCTTCAGCCATAGCTCTTTTCCTTTCTTCTTCATCCCACTGTCTAGCAATCTCTTCATCTCTTGCAATCTGAGCTCTTTGTTCCTCATTCATTTGCTCTTCAAGTCTGATGGCTTCAGCATAACTTAACCTTTCTTGTTCAAGCTCCTTCTTAGATTTCTTCTTAGGCTCAGACTCTATCATTATGGCTTTTCCCTTGTCTTGTCTTGACCTTTTCTCTGCACTCCTTCTTGAATAGGTAACAGTTCCTCCAGCAGTACTAAGGTTTACCTCAGCAGTACTAACTATTGGAACTTCTTCACTAGCAGTACCTTGTTTTGCTCCAGCAGTACTAACTTCATCACTTACTTTCTCACTGCCTTCTTGAGTTTGAATGACTTCAGTTGGAGTCACTTCTTGAATGAATAGTTCAGTTTTAGTACTTGCTTTTTCTTGAACCTTTGCATCAAATAATTTCCTCCCCTGTTTGGAAGAATCATCTTCAAGAACTTCATCATCTGAAAGAACAACTCTAGCTTTTCTCCTTGCTTTCCTAGTCTTTATTTGAGACTCTAGCTTCTTGACCCTGAGAATAAGTTTGGTATATGCAGAACTGTAGGTGTTCTTTGTCTTCTTCAAGTCATCCTCCAATGCTCTAATCCTGTCAGAAAGTTTGGTAACCAAATTCATCAATTCAGTAAGTTTCAGGCTACCCTCATCACTTCCATGTGAGTGAACAGCATGGAGAGGTGATTCATTGAGTGTAGGAAAATGGTGTTCTGCTCCAGGTGATGGGAGTGTTGGTGATGGTTGTGTTACATCAGCAGTGGTATGATCAGGGGTAGGTTCAGGAGAAGGGGAAGGTGTAGGAGA
>BQNB010156079.1:0-15310 GCA_026074375.1 Tanacetum coccineum | reverse complement strand
GACAGTACAAAATAGTTAGTACTGTTAGTTAGTTAGTACCATTAGTAGAAAGTTAGTTAGTACCGTTGAGAAGATATTTATGAGATATTTTAGAAAAAGATATGTAAGCCTTTTAGGGTTATCCTTAAGATATAAAAGGAACCCAAGGCATAGTTAGTAACTGAGTTCAATACCAGATCATAGAGAATACAATATATCATAGTTAGCAATCTGTAATCCTCAAGAACACATTAATAAAGTTGTTATTCAGTTGTTCATTGTTCTTCTTAGTACCTGTGTTAAGATTCCGCATTAACACATAGTATTCATAGTCATTGTTTCTACATAGTCATTTGTATTTATACATACTAGCTATCATCCTTTATAGGCTGCAAAGATCCATTCAGTTAATCAGGAACCTTCAGAATATATACAACCTAAAGTCATATTAGCCGAGATTGAACCCGTAATACTTAGTAGGCTGTACAAAACAACTAGCCATAACAGAATCTAGGAACTGCTACCAGCCTCCTCTGGTAGCTCTGGTTGTGTAGTACCTTTGGCGGGTCCTTGCTGTCTCTCAAACTCTGCCATCTAAGTTTGAAGTCTCATTATCAGCTTCAATGCCTCTGTGAGCTGCTTCTGCCTCCTATGATCTGCCGCCAACATCTCTGTAAACACCGTCTGTCTCCTACGGTCTGCTGACTATAACTCTCTAATCTGTGACTGCTGAGCTAACACTGTGGTACGTAGCGACATAACCTCTGTACGTGCAAGATCACTCACATCCATAGATCGTCCCCAAGCCTCTTTAGACATCCTAGCCTCAGTCTCCATGAGTCTAGCAGTACGTACATGTGCACGCCTATCCCTAAACAACATGTTGAGCCGACTAGCCGATAGCTGTCGCCCAGACTGCTCATCGTCTAACCTTGTATAAATCTCATCCGTGTCCTGCCTAACCCTAGTCTCAAACGCTGTCATATGTCGACCTAAATCTGTGTCAGTACTAAATGGTGCCCCTGCAGGGTCTCAAGTATCTCATCCTATGAGTCGGTGATCCCATATCCAACATCTCTCTCCGGATTACGTTTGATCTCCCTATCTATGGTGGCAACAAAACCATAGTCTGCCCTAAGACCTCCAGCGGGTCTAGTAGCAGTAGCAGATGAGCTCTCTCCGACCTCATATGCAGGACCAAGAGCAATACCTAACCTCTTTCGAGGTGGTAAGGTAACCTCGAGTCTATCCTCTCTATGGTCAGTAGAGAGTAAATGCAAGGGTGGTGTCCCTGATGATTATGCAGTTGGTCTGGTGTGGGAGAGTATGATGGGTGGTGGTAATGGTAGTGAATGGGAAGTAGATGCAGCCTCGGCTCTCAGCCAGATCATAGCAGCTCGATAGCCTAACGGACGAATAGGACTAGCAGGTGGTGATGGAGATAACATAGGTACTGGTGATGATACGAGTAGTGGTGGTGAGGGAATCTAAGGTAGTGGTGGTAAAGGTATCTGGGGAAGTGGTGATGACCATGGGGAGAGTGGTGATGATGGTAGAGTAGATATAGCAAGAAGTCTGGCAACGTCTGCATTAGACCAAACTGGTGTAGGTACTGGAGCTGGAATAGAAATCCTAGTTATAACGCGATATGCAGGGTGTGGTGGTGGTGTGGCCGCAGACTCATCGGTCTTGAACGGCTCTGTCTCCTCCGCAGATGGGGCCTAATCAGTAGCTGGTAAAGCAACAACCACAGAGTCGGCA
The DNA here is from genome assembly GCA_026074375.1 of Tanacetum coccineum. Lineage (NCBI taxonomy): Eukaryota > Viridiplantae > Streptophyta > Magnoliopsida > Asterales > Asteraceae > Tanacetum > Tanacetum coccineum. The sequence continues at coordinate 13,570 of BQNB010156079.1, read as the reverse complement.
GGATCTGGGTGCTCCTCCTCCTCCTCTTCATCATCGGCCTCGATGTCAACCTCATCATCATCCTCATCATCCTCATCATCCTCTGATGACTCATCCTCGTCATCGCCGTCATCTCCTCTGTTGGCAGGATAATCGACAGGATCCTCCTCAGGGTCCTCGTCATCATCCTCCTCTAGGTCCGCCTCAGGATCAGACTCCGGAACATAATCTGGTGACTAAGCAGTGGGTAAGGCAACAGTAGGCAGTAGTTGCTCCTCTACCGGAAACACCTCATCCTCTTGTGGCATATACTCAGGGTATATCGGCTCTGGGATAAAATCTGGTAGGGGTGGTGACTGTGGCTCCTCGGGGCCAGGTATGTAGTCTGGTGATGGCGGGGCCTGTAAGGCGACCTGCACATACGGGTCATCTAGCATCCAGGGCAGTCCCTCGTGCTCAGGTCCAATAACTCCTGGTGATCCAATGTCTGGTAAGTCCTCAAACGGACTGGATATCTCTGTGTGTGTGACCCCTGATTCATCTGAATCTGACATGACTGAATCTGAAAATCCAAAATAGCTTATATTAGTATTTAATATAAGACTCTTATAGTAATATACATTTATATCATAACATGTATATCAATCAAGAATGCATCTAGTCCAACCAACTAATGCAACAACTAGTGTATGCATGAATGTATGCACGTATGTATGTCCCGTGAAAATCCCTTTGTATGTATGCAATGTTTGAAAATGGTTATAGTCCAGCAAAAACATTTGACCTGGTTCTCTATAACCTTGGCTCTTGATACCAATCTGTAACACCCCCAAATTGGGTCGCAGCGGAATAAGGGTTTGGGGCGTGTTACTTCATAGATCAATAACACAAGATATATATATAATGACCAAAAAGTCGTTTAAAACCGATACATTGGATTTAAAAAGTATTTGTTACATAAGCCCGAAGCTTCACTTGTTCACTTGTTCAAAATACAAAGATTTCTAGCCCATAGATATACAAAATGATATGCGACAAAATCTTTAATGCATGATATCCAAATCAAAACCACCAATGTATCCCTTGCACCTCGTGCTTATTGACCTCCTGAAAAACATTGCTTTAAAACGTCAACAATAATGTTGGTGAATTCATAGGTTTGATAAATCGTATATTGTAGGACCACAAGATTTCCCAAGTGTATGATAATGCAACAGATGCAGACATCATATAAATGTAATTACGTTGCCCTAAGCTCATGACACTGAAGCTCGACATAAATGAATACCATATAAATGGCCTACATTACCCGTGATGATGTTCTAACCCGCAACATCCTATGTTCGACATGGTATACGTTCGTTTGCCCAGTGATAGCTAATCACCCGAACGGGGATGTCAATCCCAATAGATCTATTCATAACATTCGCGCTCACAATCCAGTAACTGACAGTTCATGATAATGGGCTCAACTAGGGTTATCGCTACTTAGGCAACACGTAATCATAATGTAAAACTTATCCACTTGTGTCCAATTATAAAACAGTGCATGTTTCTCACCCCAAAAACTTATAAAACAAATCATGTAAAACGTGGGGCTATGAACTCACCTTGAGTGAGCGAATATCAAGTGTATCACAGAAAATGCGTCACGGTAATGATCGAGTGCAACCTAATCCAATATAGGTCGTATAAGTACTAATCACATTGGGTAACTACTACCATATATAATTCTATATAGCTAATCACCATCTAATTGTTTTAGTGAAATCATATTTATAAAGTTAAAACGTTTATAAATATACCTTTGGTAAAAATGACATAACTTTCACGTTTCAAGTCCGTTTCTTGCGTTTCTTATGTCCACGCTTTCGTATTAAGACGACGTATCAAAATATGACATTTTTGTATTTCATGTCCTCTGATGAATTTTACTGTTCACACCAGTTATAAAATTATTTTTATAGTTTTAGTGATCGTAAAACCTGTAAACGTCGTATCTTATTCGTTATAGCTCCGTTTTTAGTGATTCTTTCGAGCACGTTCCTCGTTAATTAAAAGGGTTCTATCATTATTAATAATGTTTCAAAATATATAAATTGAGTATGATCAGGTAAACTTTTATAAAAATAGTTTTATAAAAGTATTTTTATACATTTAAGTATATAATCTCGCGAAATTCATAACTCCTTCGTTATCGATTGAAAAATTACGATTCTTATCATTTTGGAATCCTAAAAATATGTGTGATCTGAGAAAAATACTAAACTTTATATATTAGAAGTATTTTATAACTTGTTTTTATAAAATCTCTTTTATATCGCGTTTAATTAACGTGTAACTCGTAAACTACGTATCTTTTTGTTATTAACTCCGTTTTTTGAGTTACTTTCTTTACCTTATTTTGGAATCATCCATGAGACGTACTATTTAACTAATAATATAAAAGTATTTACTTATTTTCAAACCAACAGAAGTTGGAGGGGGGGGGCAAGGTTTGTGTATAAAAACATGTTTTAAATCTTGATTTTGTTCTTTTTAGCTTAGCCATCTTGTAACAAATCCATTACACCATTCATTATCACATGTATTACATTTCTAGGGTCCCTAAGTACATCATTGTCCAAGAAATATCCAAGTTAAACAAGATCACAAGTTTACATACTCATTTGCTTATGACATGTATAAGTAACTTTTTATAACAACTAGTTTATACTTATACATTTTATACTTAAACCAACATTGTACAATACTCATAATATCATTATGACATGATATTACCAACCTCATAACATATGAAAAAGTTCATGAAACAATAATCACAAGTAAAAATCCATTTTAAATGTTCAAAAGTATCTTAAATGGTGATTTTTCTAAATAGAACATATATACACAAAAAATGATAAATGTAAAGACATAAAGGGTTTTAGGATGATTAATATGATGTAATATGATGATCCACAATATCTAAACCTCTAGTTTAGCATGATAAACAAAGCTTTGCATAACATTGAAAAATACTTATTCCAATTAGACCCCTAATCTTGCTTTTCGTGCTTCAATATTGTAAATGCTACCAAGCTTGAAAACTTACGACAATCTTAGATATGATGTAGGTATGTGTGTAAATGTTGTAATAAAATTTTGTATGGATGTGTGTAAAAGGGGTGTTTGATGCCGTGGGGTTGTAAGAGCCAAAAGGAGAGAAAAGTTGATTTTTTTGATAAAGTGTTGAAGTGTATGTGTTATATCTTGAAAGGTGCAAGTATTGTATGATATAAGACTTAGTCAAAATAGGTCTTGGAAGTCTTGAGACAAAGGGGAGTAAATCATGGAAGTCCTTATGGTCATGGTATGAGTTTTACTTGTAAAAGTCTCATGGTTTTATTAGTTGGTGAAATACATTGCAAGTGGTAGGATTTTTGTGATATTTCTTGTATCCGTAAGACCAAATCCGGCCATAGATTCATATACATGATATATTTTTGTAAATTTTGGGTATTGGGTATAAATGTGGGTATTTGTTGAAGCGTAAAATTTTTTTGGTGGTTCCGGGTATGCCTAAACGTATTTTATCGCGAAACGTAAACACTTTACGCAACCAATAAAAATAAAATGAACAAAGTTAATAATTATCTTCAAAATAATTACTTAACACTTGCTTGATGTAAACATTTAATTGTTTGACGCCCGTTTACATTGAATGATAATTTTTAGCTTACGCGATTTAACTTAACGTTTACGATTTAAAGCAAACGCGTACAATACTAAAAATACATAGTGAATTTATTGACGACGTCAATGACCCTAAAACACGGGGTGTTATAGTCTCCCCCCGTTAAGTGAGCCTTGTCCTCAAGGCTTAAGACGCGGCACTTGACGATGGTGCGGTCTTTGTGAAGAGGTGTGGATATTTCTTCCTGAATTGATCTTCGCGTTCCCATGTGAACTCAGGACCTCTCCTGGAGTTCCATCGAACCTTGACTAGTGGAATGCGGCTTCGCTTCAACCGTTTAACTTCACGGTCCATGATTTCTACCGGCTCCTCGACAAATTGAAGCTTGTCATCAAAGTGAAGTCCATCCAACAGAACGGCTAATGGTTCGTCGGCATGCACTTTTTTCAGTTGGCTACATGAAAAGTATGTGAACCCGCTCAGCTTCTTTTAGGAAGCTCAAGCTTGTAAGCCAACCTCTCCAACCTTTTGCTAACACCCTTGAAAGGTACACAACATGACCTAGGGTTTGTAACTTCCCCCGTATGCAAAAACGTAACGAAAAAGACCCCTTTATAAGGCGAAAATTTAAGCATAACTCTTATCCCCAACTAGATCCATCGGTTACGCTTTTTAAATCCGCGTAACTCTTTTGTCGATCGCGAGCAGCTTGCATTCTCTGCTTGATTTGAACGATCTCTTAATTGTTTTTCTTGCACTTATTCTGTAACCAGGTAAAGTTGAACTTCTCCAACCTCGGCCTAACAAATGGGTGAACGACACTTTCGACCATAAAGTGCTTCAAATGATGCAGCTTTGATGCTAGCATGATAGCTATTGATTAAATGAGAACTCGACTAAGGCAATGGATAAACCCAACCCTTTCCAAAGTCGATTGCACAAGCACGCAACATATCCTTGAGAGTTTGAATAGTCCTCTCGCTTTGTCCGTCTGTTTGTGGATGGTACGCAGTACTCATATCCAGACTAGTACCCAAAGCATTCTGAAGTGACCTCCAGAAATTTGATGCGAACCTAGGGTCACGATCACAAATAATCGAGAGAGGTATTCCATGCCTCGTGACCACCTCCTTTAGGTACATTCTTGCAAGTTTATCCATCGGATCAGTCTCTCTCATCGGTACAAAGATTGCAGACTTAGTGAGTCGGTCAACAATCACCCAAATGGTGTCGTAGCCTTGTGATGACTTAGGAAGCTTCGTGACAAAATCCATAGTGATATTGTCCTACTTCCATTGAGGTATATCAGGTTGTACCAACAATCCTGATGGCCTTTGATGTTTGGCTTTGACCTTAGCACACGTCAGACATTTGCTAACATAGGTGGCGATGTTTGCCTTCATATTGGGCCACCAATATAGCTTTTTCATGTCTTGGTACATCTTTTCAGAACCCGGATGGATAGAATACTTTGACTTGTGGGACTCGTGCATGATCACAGTCCTCAAATCACCATAGCATGGCAACCAACTCCTGCCGTTTAGACATAGAGTTCCATCCGCGCGGGGTTCTAACTTTTCCGTCCTAAGCTTCTCCGGATCTTTAGAATTTTCAACCAACATGCCTCCAACAACTTCATCGTATGTTTTCTCTGGTTTCCGTGCTTCATTTAGCACCAAATTTGTTGTGGATATTCACACCTATAGTCATGAGTAAGGCTCCGAACCCTTAATGGGGCTCTCGTTCCTTCCTGCTAGGCGTGCAGCGACAACATTTGCTTTCCTCCCTCGGTGAAAACGAATTCTCACAATCAAAAATCACAAAGGAAATTCTAACCAACGACGCTGCCTCATATTCAACTCCTTTTGATTAAGAATGTGTTGTAGACTTTTGTGATCCGTAAACACCATACACTTGGTACCGTACAAATAGTATCTCCAGAGTTTCAGAGAGAACACTACCGCTCCAAGTTCCAAATCATGAGTCGTATAGTTCTTCTCATGAATTTTCAGTTGGCGTAATGCATAAGCAATCACCTTCTCTCTTTGCATCAACACAATGCCCAAACCTTTGATTGAAGCATCGCAATATACGATAAAATCTTCGCTTCCTTCAGGTAAAGCCAGAATTGGTGGACTACACAACTTCTGCTTCAATAGTTGGAACGCTGTTTCTTGTTTGTCACCCCACTCAAACTTGACCTTCTTCTGAGTGAGCTTGGTCATTGGTTTGGCAATCTTTGAAAATCCTTTGATGAATCTTCGATAATACCCAGCAAGACCTAAAAATTAACGAATCTCCGTTGGTGACTTAGGAGATGCCCAATCTTTAATAGATTCAATCTTGGCAGGGTCCACGTGAATACCCTGGCTGTCAATCACGTGACCGTAGAACTGTACTTTAGAAATCCAAAATTCACACTTGGAAAATTTGGCATACAACTCCTCTTTCTTAAGCAACTCTAAGATTAACTTAAGGTGCTCTTCGTGCTCTTGTTTGTTCTTCGAATATATTAGAATATCGTCAATAAAGACAATTACGAATTTATCCAAATATGGTTTGCACACCCGATTCATAAGGTCCATGAATACGGCAGGTGCGTTTGTCAAACCAAATGGCATAACTTGAAATTCATAATGGCCGTAACGGGTTCTGAAAGCGGTCTTCGGAATGTCTTCTTCTCGAACCCTCAGTTGGTGATAACCCAACCTTAGGTCGATCTTCGAGTAGACACTCGACCCTTGAAGCTGATCAAATAAATCATCAATTCTTGGGAGCGGATAACGGTTCTTCACCGTCAGTTTATTCAATTCCCGGTAATCAATGCACATTCGAAACGATCCGTCCTTCTTCTTGACAAACAAGACCGGAGCTCCCCAGGGTGAGGAACTAGGTCTTATAAAGCCTTTGTCAGATAGTTCTTTCAGTTGCTCCGACAACTCTTTCATTTCAGAAGGTGCCAATCGATAAGGTGCCCGAGCTACGGGTGCAGCACCAGGTATCAAATCGATTTGAAATTCCACTTGTCGAGTCGGAGGAAGACCCGACAAGTCCTCAGGGAATACATCAGGAAAATCCCGGACGATTGGTACGTCCTCAAGTCGCTTCTTCTCCGACTTGTCTTCCGTCTCCTTTGTATTAATGTTTGCCAAAAAGACTGGACATCCTTTTAGCATGTATTCTTGTGTTTTGGTGTACGAGATAATGTAAGCCTCGTGTCCCCGGTTGCTTCCGTCACCGTGAACAATTAATGTTTCATTTCCCTAGGGGATACGAACGATCTTCTCGGCACACACAATGATTGCTTGGTTAACTTTTACCACCAATCCATACAATTATAAAGCGTCAAAAACTACCAAGTTCTACGGGCATTAAATTTATGTTGAATGGGTGGTTCAGGATATTTAATGTACAACCCCTAAGGATAGTGTTTAACCTAATTATTCTCCTGTCGGCTAGTTCAACGTCATAATAGTGATCTAATGCAGTTGGTGTGATATCAATTTGGGAGCTAAATGCAGTGGATACAAAACTTTTATCGGCACCAGTATCAAATAAGATAGAAGCATAACGGTTGTTTAGAAGGAACGTACCCGTCACAAACGTGGAGTTCTGGGTTTGTCCCTGCAATGCCCTATCGCATACACCTTGGCTGGACATTGCCCCTCCAACTGGTTACCACAGTTGTGTTGTTCTTACAGCTTGGGAACATTCCCCTCTTAAAGTTCCTTGGGCCTCGCACAGTCAAAACAAGTAGACTTCTGACCCACGCATCCCCTATGATGGTTAGCATTGTTACATTTGTCATACTTCTACTTCTACATCACGAGCAGAATGGCCAACTGTGCTTCATTGTGGCATTTAGGAGCACAGGACCATCGTGGTGAAAATTGCATATATGAGCATAGGGGTATGGATCCCTCCATAATTGTTTATTTTCAACAATTCCCTGCAGCATAAGCCCTGTCGGGTTTTGCCCTCTTGTTTTGGTGGGGTGTTGTTGTGGACTGTTGGTTAATATCTGATTTTCTCTTGTCTCTGTCTGAACTGTCAACAAAAGTGCCGGATTCATTTATCCATTACTTCGACTGCCATTTTAGTTGCCCTCTTGCATTGTCTAGGCTTGGATGCACTACACTTCCGTGGAGCATGTCGGGTAAGCCAACACCAACATATTTCTCAATCATGTCATATTAATCAGGAAACATTCTACCACACAGCAGTGCCAGTTCCTGAAAATGTTGGTTGTACCCTATCACATCGGTACCTTTCACTTTTAATTCCCACAGTTTAACTTCGAGTTTCTTAATCTCGGTCCTTGGGCAGTACTTGTCAGTTATTTTCTTCTTCAGTTCAGTCTAGGTCATTGCATAAGCAATGTCATTACCAACAGTCCTAACGTGGGAGTTCCACCACGTTAGAGCATTTCCCAGAAGAGTACAAGTGGAGAACTTGATTTGGTTTTCCACAGAATAGTTGCTTATGCGAAACACAGTTTCCATCTTCTCAATCCATTGAGTCAATTCGACAACAGCCTCCTTCCTGTGACTTTAAAATTTAAGGTTGCCCTTTACATGAAGTCTGGGTAAGTGCACTCACGAGTGGCTCGCTCATTTCTCCTAGCACCTGTTCCTGAATTGTGGCTGTCGACACCATTCGTGTTTGCATCACGTGCTGCCAAAGCGGCAGTAACGCCTTGGTTAATCATTGCCTGAAGTTGGGCATTAGTGACAGATGTGGTGTTGGTTGTTTCTGGGGCTATGTTTGACCTCGTGGCTCTTTTTGGTGCCATTTTCTTCAATCACAAGAAAATATAATACCCGTTAGATTTCATAAAATCATAACCATGACATGACATATGCACAATAAGTAAAGTGAGATCACATCACATAGTGAAATATACAACTGAATTGTATATAAAACGAAAGAATAACCAAATCGACATTCATTCACAACAAATTCGATTACAGACATGACATAATACCACCATTCCATATATAATTAGAAAACATACATGATTGGTTCAGATACAAAATGATCACATCGATTAGGTTACAAGATAAAAGAATATATGCAAACCTAAAGCCATACAGCCCGGGATTAACCCGTAATACTTAGTAGGCGGTACAAAACAATAAGCCTAAACAGAATCTAGGAAACGGGCTTACCAGCCTCCTCTGGTAGCTCTGGCTGTGCAGGACCTTTGCGTTCCCTGCTGTCCTCGAACTCTGCATCTGTAGTCTGAAGTCACTTATCAGCTTTAGTGGCCTCGGGAGCTTCCTTCTGCCATTCCGGATCTTGCCGCTAAGCAATCTCCTGTAATCACCGTCTGTCTCCTACGGTCTGCTGACTGTAACTCTCTGATCTGTTGCCGGCTAGAGCGAACTTTGTACGTAGCGACATAAACCTCTGCACCGAAAGATCCCTCGCATCATAGATCGTCCCAAAGCCTCTTCTATACATCCAAGCTCAGTCTTCATGATCTAGCATATGTCATGTGCAATTGCCTACCCTAAACAACAAGTTGAAGACCCACCAGCATAATCTGTCCCACAGACTGCTCATCGTCTAACCTTGTATAAATCTCATTCGTGTCCTGCCTAACCCTAGTCTCAAACGCTGTCATATGTTGACCCAACTCTGTGTCAGTACTAACTGGTGCCCCCTGCAGGGTCTTAACTATCTCATCCCACGAGTCGGGTGATTCCCATATCTAGACAACTCATCCACGGATCACGCTTGATCTCCCTATCTATGGTGGCAACAAAACCATAGTCTGCCCTAAGACCTCTAGCCGGTCTAGCAGCATCAGCAGACGAGCTCTCTTCGACCTCGTATGCAGGACCAAGAGTGATACCTAACCTCTTTCGAGGCGGTAAGGTAACCTTGGGTCTGTCCTCTCTACGGTCAGTAGAGAGTAAATTAACAAGGTGATGCCCATCTCTCTCCCCCCCCCCTTGGGTGGGAGGGGGGTGTGTGTGGAATTTTCCACACTACAACAAACATCGAGGAGAGGAAAAAAAAGAAAGAGAATGGGCATCACCCTTGTAATTACTTACTTCTACTGACCGTATAGAGACAGTCCCAGTTACCTTACCACCTTGAAAGAGGTTAGGTATCGCTCTTGGTCCTGCATACGAGGTCGAAGAGAGCTCGTCTGCTGCTGCTAGACCGGCTAGAGGTCTTAGGACAGACTATGGTTTTGTAGCTACTACGGATAGGAGATCTCAGCCGAGATCCGGAGAGAGAGATGTTAGATATGGGATCACCGACTCGTGGGATGAGATAGTTAAGACCCTGCAGGGGGCACCAGTTAGTACTGACACAGTGGTTGGGTCGACATATGACATCCGTTTAGACTAGTTAGGCAGGACATTGGATGAGATTTTATACAAGGTTATACGATGAGCAGTCTGGCGACAATATTGGCTGGCGCTTAACATGTTGTTTTAGGGATAGGCCATGCACATGCACCTACTGCTAGACTCAGAAGACTTAGAGCTAGGATTCTAAAGGCTTGGGGACGATCTATAGATGCGAGTGATCTTGCGCGTGCAGAGGTTATGTCGCTACGTACCACAGTGTTAGCTCAGCAGTCACAGATCAGAGAGTTCCAGTCAGCAGACTGTAGGAGATAGACGGTGATTACAGAGATGCTGGCGGCAGATAACAAAAGGCAAAAGCAGCTCACAGAGGCACTGAAGCTGATAAAGAGACTTCAGACTCAGATGGCAGAGTTCGAGAGATAGCAGGGACCCACCAAAGGTCCTACACAGCCAGAGCTACCAGAGGAGGTTGGTAGCAGTTCCTAGATTCTGTTATGGCTAGTTGTTATGTACAGCCTACTAAGTATTACGAGTTCAATCCCGGCTAGTATGGCTTTAGGTTGTATATATTCTTTTATCTTGTAACCTAATTGATGTAATTATTTTGTATCTGAACCAATCATGTATGTTTTCCAATTATATATGGAATGGTGGTATTATGTCATGTTTGTAATCGAATTTGTTGTGAATGAATGTCGATTTGGTTATATCTTTGTTGATTACAATTCAGTTGTATATTTCACTGTGTGATGTGATCTCATTTTACTTATTGGGTATATGTCATGTCATGGTTATGATTTTATGAAATCTAACGGGTATTATATTTTCTTGTGATTGAAGAAAATGGCACCAAAAAGAGCCACGAGGTCAAACATAGCCCCAGAAACAACCAACACCACATCTGTCACCAATGCCCAACTTCAGGCAATGATTAACCAAGGCGTTACTGTCGCTTTGGCAGCACGTGATGCAAACACGAATGGCGTCGACAGCCACAATTCAGGAACAGGTGCTAGGAGAAACGAGCGAGCCACTCGTGAGTGCACTTACCCAGACTTCATGAAGTGCCAACCTCTAAATTTCAAAGGCACAGAAGGAGTTGTCGAATTGACTCAATGGATTGAGAAAATGGAAACTGTGTTCCGCATAAGCAACTGTTCTGTGGAAAACCAAATCAAGTTCTCCACTTGTACTCTTCTGGGAAATGCTCTAACGTAGTGAAACTCCCACGTTAGGACTGTTGGTAATGACATTGCTTATGCAATGACCTGGACTGAACTGAAGAAGAAAATAACTGACAAGTACTGCCCAAGGACCGAGATTAAGAAACTCGAAGTCGAACTGTGGGAATTGAAAGTGAAAGGTACCGATGTAATAGGGTACAACCAACGTTTTCAGGAACTGGCACTACTGTGTGGTAGAATGTTTCCTGAAGAATCTGACAAGATTGAGAAATATGTCGGTGGCTTACCGGACATAATCCATGGAAGTGTAGTAGCATCCAAGCCTAAGACAATGCAAGAGGCAACTGAAATGGCAATCAAAGTAATGGATAAGAGAATCCGCACTTTTACTGACCGTCAAACAGAGAACAAGAGAAAGCCATATAATAACCAACAACCACAACAACATCACCAAAACAAGAGGCAGAACACCGGCAGAGCTTATGCTGCAAGGACTGTTGAGAAGAAACAATATGGGGGATCCAAACCCCTATGCTCAAAATGCAATTATCACCACGATGGTCCATGTGCTCCTAAATGCCACAAATGCAACAAAGTTGGCCATTTTGCTCGTGACTGTAGAAGTATGACAAATGCTAACAATCCTAACCATCAGAGGGGCACTGGGTCGGGTCAGAAGCTTACTTGATTTGAGTGTGGAGCCCAAGGACACTTCAAGAGGGAATGTCCCAAGCTAAAGAACAACAACAACAGTGGTAACCAAGTTGGAGGCGGCAATGCTCCAGCCAAGGTCTATGTGGTAGGGCATGCAGGGACAAACCTAGACTCCAACGTCGTGACAGGTACGTTCCTTCTAAACAACCGATATGCTTCTATCTTATTCGATACTGGTACCGATAGAAGTTTTGTATCCACTACATTTATCTCCCAAATTGCTATTACTCCAACTGCATTAGATCACTATTATGACGTTGAACTAGCCGACGAGAGAATAATTGGGTTAAACACTATCTTTAGGGGTTGTATATTAAACCTCTTAAACCACCCATTCAACATAGACTTAATGGCCGTAGAACTTGGTAGTTTTGATGCTATAATTGGTATGGATTGGTTGGTAAAATATCAAGCAATCATTGTGTGTGCCGAGAAGATCGTTCGTATCCCCTGGGGAAATGAAACATTAATTGTTCACAGTGACGAAAGCAAACAGGGACATGAGGCTCATCTGCACATATCTCGTACACCAAAACACAAGAATACATGCTAAAAAGATGTCCAGTATTTTTGGCAAACGTTACTACAAAGGAGACAAAAGACAAGTCGAAGGAGAAGCGACTTGAGGACGTACCAATCGTTCAAGATTTTCCTGAAGTATTTCCTGAGGACTTGCCGGGTCTTCCTCTGACTCGACAAGTGGAATTTCAAATTGATTTGGTACCTGGTGCTGCACCTGTAGCACGGGCACCTTATCGATTGGCGCTTTATGAAATGAAAGAGTTGTCAGAGCAACTGAAAGAGCTGTCTGACAAAGGCTTTATAAGACCAAGTTCCTCACCCTGGGGAGCTCCGGTCTTGTTTGTCAAGAAGAAGGACGAATCGTTTAGAATGTGCATTGATTACCAGGAATTGAAAAAACTAATGGTGAAGAACCGTTATCCACTCCCAAGAATTAATGATTTATTTGATCAACTTCAAGGGTCCAGTGTCTACTCGAAGATTGACCTTAGGTCAAGTTATCACCAACTGAGGGTTCGAGAAGAAGACCTTCCGAAGACCACCTTCAGAACTCGTTACGGCCATTATGAATTTCAAGTTATGCCATTTGGTTTGACAAACGCACCTGCCGTATTCATAGACCTTATGAATCGGGTGTGCAAACCTTACTTGGATAAATTCGTGATTGTCTTTATTGACGATATTCTCATATATTCGAAGAACAAGCAAGAACACGAAGAGCACCTTAAGTTAATCTTAGAGTTGCTTAAGAAAGAGGAGTTGTATTGGATTCCTAAAGTACAGTTCCTCGGTCACGTGATTGACAGCCAGGGTATTCACGTGGACCCTGCCAAGATCGAATCCATTAAAGATTGGGCATCTCCTAAGTCACCAACAGAGATTCGTCAATTTTTAGGTCTTGCTGGGTATTATCGAAGATTCATCGAAGGATTTTCGAAGATCGCCAAACCAATGTCCAAGCTTACTCAGAATAAGCTCAAGTTTGTTTGGGACGACAAGCAAGAAGCAGCTTTTTAACTGTTGAAGAAAAAGTTATGTAGTGCACCAATACTGGCCTTACCAGAAACAAGCGAAGATTTTATTGTATATTGTGATGCTTCGATCTTGGGCGCTGTGTTGATGCAAAGAGAGAAGATAATTGCTTATGCATCACGCCAGCTGAAGATTCA
>BQNB010156078.1:0-15310 GCA_026074375.1 Tanacetum coccineum | reverse complement strand
AGCGAACGATTTCAACACAATGCAATTGGCGGAGTAGAAAACATTAAGTTTGTAAGGCTTAAAAGAAGCAGACATGGTATCATCTTTTGAACGATATATGCATATGTTGTATGTGTTCTCTTTCACACTAATAGTAGAGGTTTAGGCTCTCTATTTTTATAGGGCCAGAATGAGATCATGGTGATAAAAGGTGCCATGATTTAAGGATAAAAGGTGCCATGATTTAAGGATGTGTGGGTTGATGGTTTCATCTCTACCTCACTCACCCCTTGCTCTCGTTGACCATATCAGTTACAAACACACACATATATTCCACATTTGTTGCACCATCAACATGTACCATCTGCTACCTGACTTGGCAAAAAAACATTAAAGTTTCAACATATGCCTTTAATGTAATTATAATTCTCATTATAATGTTTCTTTTCATATACTCACAAAATGTTCTTCCTCTAAGCGACATACAAAGAAACTAGCCAAACTCACAAAGTTCCAACAGTTCGTAGTCGCGATGGATGATGATGCCAAGAAACGACGACATGACATCTTTCTAGTGACATATATGTCTGGTTTTGTAAAAGATGTGCTATGTGAAACATTATTCTAGTTATAAGGCATTTGCCACAAAAACATCAAACAAAAAATAAATGAGATAGAGTTGTGAGTGGATGTCTATCAGACTATCACAAAAATATGAATTGTTAATTGGGCTATTTAAGAAAATATGAAAGGCTTGATTTTACATGGGTTAGTAAAGGAGCTCTATCAAAATGTTTTGGGCTTTAAGAAGCCTCTCCCACCACCTTAAATAAGCTACATCCTTCCCAGTTTAATTTTTTTTGTTAAACTATTTGTAAAAACATTTTAGTAAATCGAACAAAGAGTAAATTGTAAAGATCATTCTTAAGTTTTGTTTAATTTGACACTAATATGTCAGAAACTATTATCTAACACTTCACATTTTTGAATGATGATTTTTGCAAAACTTTTCTCCAAATTTTTTGCAAACATCATCTCTAAAAATACTTTAAAAAACGATGATGTTTCTTAGACATTTGACACTGTAGAGATGATATTTGGAAATATTTTCTAACAAGGACAATTAATGTCAATAGAACTTTAACTGACAATGAGCGGGGGACCTGGATGGATGCGAGAAAAAAATGGATGGACATGAAAAATGAATATAGAAGTATGCTTTGACAAAAAACTAGAATAAAATGGGATGCGGAAGGAGATGAAAACTCTAAATTCTTTCATGCTTATATCAAATGAAGCAATAATAAGAGTAACATTAGGGGGTTAATGGTTAATGGTTATGGTGCGAGGAACCTTCGATTATAAAGGCGGAGATGGTTAGACACTATAAGAACTTATTTTCCGAGGGAGCCTCGATACGACCAATTTTTTGCTGTGATCAGGTAGAGAAAATTTCTTCAGATGATGCAATGACATTGGAAAAGGAGTTCTCTGAGGAGGAAATTGTTGACGCGATTCGGGCCTGTGGGGGGGATAAAGCTCCGGGTCTGGATGGCTTTAATTTAAAATATATTAGAAAGTTTTTAGATATATTCAAGTCCGATTTGGTAGGTGCGGTTAAATGGTTCGGGAAATTTTCGAGAGGGTGTAACACATCATTTGTGACTATCATTCCAAAAGTAGTGTATCCTATAGGGCTTGGGGATTTTCGTCCCATAAGCCTTATTGGGTGTTAATATAAGATCATAGCGAAAGTTTTAGCGGAGAGATTTAAAAAGGTGGTGGGAAAAGTGGTCGGGGATGTACAAAACGCTTTTATTAAAGGAAAATTTATTCTTGACGGGTTGTTTTAAATTGCGAAATGAAAACGGTTGAATTTTTTAAGAGAAATACGATGGAAAAGGATTAATATTTAAGGTTGATATTGAGAAAGCTTATGATAGTCTAAATTGGAGATTTCTCATTGACCCTAAATGAAGAAAATGGGATTTGGAGATAAATGGTGTAAATGGGTGGGAAGTTGCCTTAGATCTGCCACGATGTCAATCTTAGTCAATGGCTCACCAACGGAAGAGTTTAGACTCGAAAGAGGGGTTAGACAAGGAGACCCTCTTTCACCTTTCATGTTTATTTGGGCGAGTGAAGGGTTAAATGCAATCGTTAACGAAGCGGTGGAAAAAGGAGTTTTTAAGGGAGTTAAAATTGGTGCAGACAACGTTGTGGTTTCTCATCTTCAATATGCGGATGATACCATTTTTTCGGGGATTGGAATAGAGAGAATGCAAAATTTCTAATGTGTATTCTTAAGTGCTTTGAGGAAGTTTCTGGGCTCCGGGTGAATTATAATAAAAGTAAGTTATATGGAGTTGGCGTAAATGAAGAGGAGTTGAGGGACATGGCGAGATGGATGAAATGTGGTACCGGTGATTTCCCATTTTCATATTTAGGGTTGCCGATTGGTCAAGATATGAGGAGAGTTGGTGCTTGAAATAGTGTAGTCGAGAAATTCAAAAGTCGTTTATCTTAGTGGAAAGCTAAGTCGATGTCGTTCGGGGGGGGGGGGGTGATTAACATTGGTTAAGTCGGTTCTAGGAAGCTTACCATTGTACTACTTTTCGATGTTCCGTGTGCCTTTGAGTGTTGGTAAATCTACTTTGACGAGGGTGAGAAAAATTTTTTTTGGGTGGGTTGGGGGTCTCATAAAAAATTAATTGTGTAAGTGGGACATGTTGCTAGCCTCACACGAGAAAGGATGGTTAAACATTGGGTCATTAAGGGGAAAAATTTATCTCTTTTAGGGAAATGGTGGTAGAGATTCAAAAGGGAAGGAGGGTCGTTATGGGTTAGAGTTATAAAAAATATCCATGGTGGGAGTGGGGGGTTAGGGGGAGAGGAAGGCTAGTAAAGGTAGGGGTGGTGTTTGGAATGACATTATTAAGATGGGGGAGTTAAAGGGGTTAAGTTTAGAGTTCGGGTTATCTTTTGTGGGGGAAGTAGGAAATGGGGGAGATATAAGATTTTGGGGGGATATATGGGTGGGGGTGTTAGATTATGTGATAGATTCCTTAGATTATACCATTTAGATAGGCGAAAAGAGGGTATGGTGGGGGAAAAAGAAAATGGGTTGATGGTGTTTGGTGTTGGGAATGGTTACAAAATGTGGTAATAATGTTTGATTGTAGGGATCGATGGAGATGGGCGCTTCATGAGAGTGGAGAATTCACGGTGAAAGAGTTGACAAAGATAGTGGAGGAAAAGATTCTAAACGTTGATACCGGAGTTGATGCGACGATATGGAACAAATGGGTTCCTGAAAAAGTTAACATATTCGTGTGGCGGACTCTAAAAAGAAGACTACCGGTTCGTGAAGAGTTAGACAAGCGAGGTATTGACTTGGATTCACTTCTTTGTCCATCTTGTGGTGACATGGTGGAATCATGCTCTCATTGTTTAGTTGTGTGTAATTTTGCGTTGAGCGTGTGGGAAAAAAAATTAGTTAATGGAAGATTGAGAACGTTAATGCTTTCTCCATTGAGGATTTATTTACTCTCAATGGGAATGCAAATGTTCCTAAACTTACGAATAAAAACGAGATAGAGACACATTATTTTGAAAAAAAAGAAGTTTATATAATTATAGACATCTAGTCATTCAAGTATTATTTTGCTTACACTTTTTTTAATACCGACTTATTATTTTCTAAAATAACAAATATACATTAACTAATTATTACTTGGACAAAAATCATACGTGCAAGAAATTTAGATTTTCGAATTGTTGTTTGAGATACATGAGGATGAGAATGCATTTTCAATCATAACTATATATGGTAAATGGTACTAAACTGATATTATGATCTCAAATTATAAACTTCGATTCATAAATTCATAATATCTTAGCAAGACCATAGAATATAGAGATTACAAAGTAAATACTAAATAAAGGTTAAAGTTGTAAAATAATGACAATTCATTTATCAAAACATGAGAACAACCTTATAGTCTTAAGTTAGCATTTGTTTGGACTATCAATAACATATCGAACAAATCGAGTTATACTTTTTCTTGGTGTAGAAATATTGTTGTTTACATCTCTCGTGTCCGTAGTCGCGATGGGTGATGATGCCAAGAAATGACGAAGTGACATATCTCTGGTGACATATACGTCTAGTTTTGTAAAAGATGTGCTATGTGAAACACTATTCTATTCTAGTATTTACTATTTAGTTACAGTGGTTCAACATCAAGTAAGGGCTTAATAGTACATGGGCTACTAAAGGAGTTCTACTGAAACGTTTTGGGCTGTAAAATCAAAGACAAGAAAGAAGAGTTAATTGAGCTACTTAAGAGGACATGGGCTAGTAAAGGAGTTCTACAAAAATGTTTTGGACTTTGAGAAGCCTTTCCCACCACCATCCGGCCCTGTTTTATTTACTATGAATTTGTTGATTTGTATTTTTTCCAATATCTTAGACAACATTTTAAAACATAACTTACTAATATATATAAGTATACAATTCTTACTTCTTAGTCATCAATTACAAAACTACACATGAACGAACATAATAAGTTACTATATACAAAAGGCAATACGTTTGTGCTAGATCATACCCTCTTCAAACCCACTTGAGCATTAAAGTTTGTCCGAAAGTTGCAAGAAGCTTGTTCATGTGTTGTTCACGTAAGTTCCAACCATTATTAAGCCCCTAATCCTCAGTCGTAACATTCCTCTCTCATTTGAAATTTACCTTGTTCTCAAGGTAACAAGTTGGATCCGCAGGTATTTCACGGCCTGGGTTGTCGTCCTCTTCCGCCATATGCAACGAAAACTTACCGGGACATTTATGACCACGCATCCATATGCTATCACAATTGAAACACAACCCTTGTTAAGCCCATAGTCACAGGAAACGCTGGATCGGCCGCGTTTCGCGTTCCGGATCGCTCATACCCAAACGCGGTACGATCGCGTTCTGGATCGCTCGGAATCGCGATCTGGATCGCCAATATTAACGTACCGGTCAACGGCGGTCAACGATTTGATTTTTGTGGTGTTTTTCGGTGGACTGTTGTGCTGTTTTCCGGTGGACTATGAAGAAGGGAAAAGGATGAAAGCGGCTAAAGAAAGAATGATATGAGACTAGGTCTAACTAATAAGTTACATAATTTATATTTATTTCTTTTGTCTGCTAGTAATAAATTATAGGAATGGGCTTTCTCAATAATAAATTATATTTATTTCAATTTGGCCCAATAATATTATTTTCATGTTAATCACTAGTGAGCTTTTGTCAAATATATAACTGAATTATAAAATTTGCAATATTTGTATAAAGTATATAATTAAAATTATTAAATATAATGACAAATTAATAAAAATTTGTATATTTAATATATATAAACCTATTAAAACTCATATAAATGTAAGTATAATATGGTACATTGTTCCAAATTGGGTACATCGTACCAAATTATATGGTACATCGAACCACAACGAACCGGAGCGTACGGAAATGAGCCTACCCCCCTTCGTACCGAATTTTAAGGACCCCGTGAACCACGTACCCGTTTCGCATTCCCGTACCGAAGCGTACCGCATTTCATGTGACTTTGGTTAAGACGTTCTTGGCGTTCCTTTGGTGAAATCCATTTGATGGCCGGTGGTGTAATGTTAGTGTTGGTGGTAGATTCGGTAAGTGTCGGTAGAAAATATGGTTTCCCTGAATTTGGAGAAATACACTCTGTGAAGGTGTTGGGTTGTTCGTCTGGACGACTGTGATGATGTCTTGAGTTTTAGCAATGGCTGAGGTGGGCCACTGATCTTCCAACCGGGCCTCAGTAACATGAGCTAAGGAGAAGGTTTCTCCTAAAGTTGTAGGCTTAGACACTAATAACTCCTGTTGTAACGCCAGAGATGTAAAACGATATGAGTAAGCTTTCGGAAACATCGGTAACCCGATTCATTAGTTTCTCAAATTTGCTTTGGTATTGAGCAACGATACCGGTTTGCAAAAATTTGAAGAGGGCTCTTTGAGGATCGTCGTACTTTGACGGCCCAAATCGATTGCGTACGCTTTCCAGAAAACCTTCCCAGCTTGTGACAAGTTTGTTGCGTGTCATCCAACGATACCACTCCATAGCATCTCCTTCCATGTTAAACCCAATAATGCGCAACCGCTGTTCTGGTGTCGTGTCGAGCAGCGAAAAATATAAGTAAAGATTCAGATATCCCCATTATTCGATTTATAAGCATCTCAAACTCATTTTGGTATTCGACCACCGTACCTATTTGCAAAAGCTTAGATAGTGCGTCTTTCGCGTCTCGATTGCTGCCGCTCGATGCCATGAACAATACTCCGGCGAACAATACTCCGAAGAACAGTAAAAATAATTTACTAATGCGTTTTAAATTTTTTTTACTGATGAATAGTAACTTCCGGTGAATAGCCCTCATGAACAGTAACACATGAACATTATTTTTTTTCAAAATTATTTTTGGAACCCTAAATCGGAAGCCTTCCCAACGAGGACTCTCAATGAAAGCACCAATTGATACGACCCTTGCGGATAGTATCGGGATAAAGCACCCATTCAAGCGTGATGCGAGCTCCTAAGAAGAAAAAGAGAAAAACACATATATATTTATTTGACCAAAACTTAACTGATTTCATTCATAAAACCATTCGGTATATATAGCCGAATAACCCTAATTGTTAACACAAGATAAACACGAGGACCTGATAAATACGAAGACATGATAAACATTCATAAACAATGACACTTTACTAATACGACTCAAACACATATCCTAAACATAATAAATTATGACACTTATCTTAAATCAAGAGCGTAACATTTAATGCTCGTCGTTCACCGTTGTAGATCTGTTTTAATTAACATGAAAAAGTTGCTTTTTTTATTGGAAGATTATTGTTGGTGACAATTTGTTTGGATATCATATTGTCTGCGGTAAGCTAATAATCTTCATGCGAATAGTTTCCTTTTCATCGTTGAGTAATTCTATATATTGATTATTTTGATGGTTTTAAAAGTGCAAGACTTTTGATTTGATATGTAAAACTTTCAAAAGATATTTTGAAAGTTTAAAAGCTTTAGAATTAGAACAATTTTGAAACTTTGTAAGAGTGTTTTGAAATTTGTAATTAGAACAATTTTGAAACTTTGTAAGAGTGTTTTGAAATTTGTAATTAATTAACGTTTTATGTTTGAACGTTACACAAAACACGTACCACAATATCACACTATAATTGTTTCTCGGTAGAAAATTTGGTTGCTATGCACGGGCACTCGTATGATGTTTAGCATATATTTGTAAATAAGAAAAAGAAAATGAATAAAAATTGTAGAAGAGGAAAGGAATAGGTAGGTGTAAAGAAAGTATAGAAACACGTGTAAAAAGCAATACGAGTGCAATTCCAATTTCAGTTGCGTGCAACAACAGGAACAGGAACAGGAAGAGGAAGAAAAACCCTAGATCCGGAATCATCAAAGTAGAATTAAATTAAGAGAAAGTTAAATAGAAGTAATGATAAACAAGGATGACAATGGAAGGAGGAATTAATAATAATAATAATTGTGCTTCATCATCTTCTGAGGGTGGTAAACCACCGAATCCACTGACTAGCAACACTCCTTATCGTCGCTGTGATACCAACAAGTTTTTCGTTCGCCATCCCTCTCTGGTAATTAATTGTTGTAATTATATGGTTTGCTAGTAACAGCTGATACAATTACCTCTTCTCATATCAATTTGTTGTTACAAAAATGCGATTTATTTATACCCTTCTAAAATCTTATTTATGTTTTCTCGTTTTGGAAGGCTTCATTTAATTGGTTAACTGAGTTTCTAAGGGTTCTTACATAGATTACTTTTATCTTCAGTTGCATTTATCCATTCAATAACTCTGCGCAGACTTATTCATAATTGACTTAAGCGTAAATAGTTCTTTCTCCTGATAAGCCAACTTAAGCAACACTTGCATGAACATCTTTCCATTAGGATCCGTTAGCTGTCATGCTTGTGAAATTATCTAACTTCATAACTTTATTGTAAGTTAAGTACTAGGGGTTTTAATCTAGTTGATCGATATCTTCATTTATTCACATCATCAACCATTATGGAAAATTTCTATATTAGGAAAATGAGTTTGTATTGAAGGATTCAGTGCCCGAACTAATTTTATCCAATGGATTAGTTGCTGGAAAGATGCTAAATGTTCATTCAAATATGTCATACTTCAGTAAATTAATTCAATTCTCTAACTTGCACGCTCTGATGTTATCTCCATGGGGATCTCAGGTGAATCATTTACAACTGTTCAAGTGTTATGGCATACATTTAAGTACTGTAGTATTTTCTGTTGTCAAAATGTATATGATGGATAGTGTATTAGATTCCTCAGTTCTTGATCATGGCATGATTTTGGATTGAAAAATCATCAGGCTCTAAGGTCTTAAACTGTTTATGAGGATCTCAAATATTATTGCTATTTACATATTTTTATTGTTTTTCTTAAAGGGTTATAGTTAGTAGATCATGGAAATAATAATATAAAGAAAATGTGGCATACGTATTACACTAAGTTTTACGATTAGTTAATAACGTGTATGCCAACGAGCTGTTTGGATGATTTTTTTTTCGAGTTTTTTAAATAATCCTTGTATTTTCAAAATTAATATAACAGAACCAATTCTTTTCAAAATATTCATTTTCTCTAGTCAATGGATAATTTTATTCCGTGCACGGATTTTAACCGGAAGTTGTATAGGTGAGGACAAGGATTGCAGATGAGCCTGTTGGACCAATATTGAATCCAGAAGATTGTAAACCTGAATTTGTACCACTTATCCGGTCAGGAGCATAGGGCAGACAATGGGGTTCCGTGGAAGCATGGAGGATGTATATATCTGTGCTGACAGTTTTGTGCATGATTATGGTGGGAAGAATCCAGTTGAAGGACCAGGTGCCTTTTATGCGGTATGTTTTCTGTCGTGACTAATGATTGTACAATTTTTAAGTGGTAATCATACTCGAGTAGTTAGAAACGTTCATGTTGACAGATTTGATTAACAGTTATACTGGTTTTTATCTATATATTTTCTTGTCGGTTAAGAGTATACACTACATGATTGTGAAGATCAATGGGTTGGTTTTAAGCAGACAGCATAAAAAGCTAACTAACTGTGTGACTGCATCGTAGTTTTGCCAAATACCGGTGTTACCGAACGAACAACGCTATCATTTTCTAGTTAATAATGATTGTGTGATTGGTCCTAAAAGTAGTCGATTTCTCTTAGTTTTCTATTTCTATTGACGCTTTCTAAATATTTGTGATTTTGATGACTGAAGCAACCAATGTGGCAGCGCATTGGAATTGAACTACGCCTGATTCTATCTCTACATATCCTTGGTTATGAACTCCTTACTAGTTTTTTGTGGAGCAAACAATTTTTTAGTTTTATAATTTTTCAGATCAAACACCAAAATAATCACTAAATTAATGGAGCTACTCAAAGCATGAAAGTCACATGAAAGGTTATTGGATCTACTCACGGTTCATGACTTAGAGAGATGAACATCTGTGGAGTTAATTGACGTATGTGTCCCATAGGGTTAAAATGTTTTGATCACCGAGGTCCATAGAGGCATTGTGCTGAACCTCACACTTAGTTTCTGAGAAAAGTGATGGATCTAATTATTTGATAGGTGAACTAGACTGCACTTCTATACTTTTTAGTAGTTCTAATGATTTATTGGTGAACGACAAAACTTTAGATGCCTTACCATTAAATCAATATGTTCAATTTTAGCTGGATTGGCTCAAAGAAGATTTTTTTTTGTGATTAAATAATAAATGTTGCAACCAATAGAGACAATAAGCTTTCAGATTCATGGTTGTGAATTTCACCAGATAACTATTAAATATCTGTCCACAATTGTCTAAGCCTATGACCTATCTCGGATCGACGATGGAATTTTTAGTGAGCGCCACATCGGAACCTCATGTCTGTGCTGATACTATCCATGTTGCTTCTCTATTCCTTGTTACTCGTTAGTCACGGCTCAATGCTTGTTTTGAGTTAAGAGGCAGCAACTAGACCTCATCTCTGAAAGCAGTATGGTCCATCCTTGCGGTTAATTATATTAGACTAATGTCTTTTAGATTCTGATTAGGCTGTAAGTAGGACATCAAAGGCAGAAATGGATAGTTGTTTTCAGTAGAGGCAGTGGCAAGGGGGGTGGTGGGGTGGTGTTGGAGGGGGGGGTGGGGGGTTGGGGGGGGCAATATCCAGAGTCGATGACAAACATTGTGGCATGAGGTGATGGAAGCAAATTATTTGCAGAACATGCAATACATGATGGGCCCAGCTATAGAAACACTGAAGGCTCTGACAGTTATTAAGTACAAGATGTAGAGTAACTGGTAATAAAAAGTGACAAGAGAAGCTCAGTTAGGAGGAAAAGATGTCTTAAACCGCATATTGAGAGATGATGTCTTAAACAACATATAGCCGACATCTTTTGTGAGAGATCATTAGGTGGCATTCCGTCTTTTTCACCAGATATTGTATGATGTATGCGCTGATAGAAGTTTTTCTAGAAAAACTGATCATGATTGAATATAATTTATTAAGTACTCTCTCATCTGAAAAAAGTGAAATCAGGGGATTCAATAAACATAGATTTTATAACATGAGACAACCGAACTATGTGAAAGTACAAAACCCAAATTTCAACAGCCTTGTAAAGAAAGAATTTTGAACATTCATTAGAAGTTTTATCTCTATATATTGGTCTGGATACTTTGTTATTTTTTCAGTTTTTTTTTTGTTTTGATGGGCATGGAGGAAAACATGCAGCTGATTTTGCGTGCCACCATTTGCCAAGGTTCATTTTTGAGGATGACGACTTCCCAATGGAGATTGAGAGGGTGATTGCTTCAGCCTTTGCCCAGACTGACACTGCTTTTGCTGAAGCTTGCACTTCGGATGCTGATCTTGCTTCTGGTACAACTGCATTGGCAGCTCTTGTTATGGGGAGGTTCGGTTTTGTAGTTCTTAATAGATTTCTATTTCTTCATTGAAGTACTTATACTCTATCTATCACCAATTCTTTGTAAAGGTTGGTGTAGTCCCGATAATCCAATTGTCTTTCTTCTTAATATTAGGGTGTTTTCTCCGTGAAGTTATATTGGAAAATGTTGGTGTTAGAGTTGGTAGTCTCAACCCATTCACCTAAAAATGGGCTGATTGTTGGTATAATTGATCTAAAGGATAAAATTCTTAGAATTAAAAAGCATAGCTGAAGACGAGAAAGGCTCAAATGGGTTAAAAGTTGCTCACAGTGTTGAAATTCTTGCAACCTTCTAAATTGCGTCATTCAAAGTAGATATATCCCTATTTAGACAGAATAGTTATTGAAATTGATCTTGTAGAAGACTTAAAAACTGTCAGTAGTTAAACCTTACTTGTTTTGACCCGTGGTAACCGGAACATGTTTGACTTATTACCTAACTTTCGCAAACATTTTGCCACCTTTAATAAGTTCTATTGACAACATGACCTGAACACTTTCATCTTGTGGCTGCATAACTAGCAACATCTCAATATGTGTAGCAACATCTAAGTATGTTATTTGACTGCAGGTCTTTGGTGGTCGCAAATGCGGGAGACTGTCGGGCTGTTTTATGTCGCCGTGGTAAAGCGATCGAGATGTCTAGGGACCACAAACCTATCTGCGTTAGAGAAAGGAAGCGTATAGAAGATTCTGGAGGATATGTTGATGATGGTTATCTCAATGGGCAACTTAACGTGGCCCGTGCTATAGGAGACTGGCACATGGAGGGACTCAAGAACCAAGATGGTGGACCCCTCAGTTGTGAACCTGAGTTGATGACGACTAAACTTACTGAAGAGGACGAGTTCCTCATTATAGGCTGTGATGGAATTTGGGATGTTTTCTTAGTCAGATGCGGTCGACTTTGCTATAAGGAACTGCAAGAACACAATTACCATTTATGTAGTAAAGAGTTGTTCAATCAGAGGCCCCTCAAGAGGAAAAGTGGAACAACATATCTGCTTGTGTGGTCTGCTTTCATCTCAGCCGCCCCGAAAATTTGGTGCACCAGCCACCACGGGGAGAGTGCAGAGGAGTGTTTCTGCTGAGGGTTTGAAAGAGTTGCAGAGCTTTTTAGATGGCTTAGAAACTTGAGCTTAGTTACATGCGGTATTTATTTCTCTCGTATTTTTTCTCCAGGGATTTTCTTGTTTCAGTTTTGTTAAATTATACTGTTTCTTGTTATTAGACGCTGAGAGAGAAACTAGTTAAACTGTAACATATGCGGCAAACATAACGTTAACGTTCCTGAAGTTTTGATATGTTATTCTGTGTTACGGTGGGACTCTTCATGTTCTCATATCTTAGTTAAAAATATTGTTTGTCTTTGTTGTTTGAATCAATAGCTTTTATGGTTTAACCTCTGAGAATTTGCAGAATTTTGGTTGAATAAATTTAGTATCCTTTTGAAAACTAAATGAGACATCTTGTACCCAGAATCGCAGTTGGAAATGCCTTCATTTAGAGGTGGTAATATAGGCTGGTAGCAGTGCTTCGAGTTTGCAAGTAAGTAGATCAAAATGGTCTCCTCTTGGATCGCGTTTACCTACTTGGTGTGTTTGGTTTTGTGTGTAGAATAGGTTCTTGGGAGTTCTTTTTATGTTTGAAAACTTGTATCATGCTTCCAGGGGACAACGATAACATACTTTGCTCATCTATACCATCAAGCCCTAGGGTTGTTACTTTTTTATTTCATTTCCTCTTATCATTGGAATAGCTTGGAACACAACGTAGCTACTTGTAGTTTTTCAAAAAACCTAATTTTAAAAGTTCTGATAATCTAATCAACTAAATCAGACTAAGAAAAACGAGGTGCTTCTAATCAGTTATATGAATAGGTACAAATAAACAGATGAATACCGAATCAATTTGCTAAGGTTCATGTCCAAAACTGGTCACATTTTCCCTGGCATCTAGAGATATAGTACCATTTTTCCCTACAGGCTAGATGCGATTAAAATAATTTTATAAACTTATTTGAATTCTATGTGTTTATATTACTCAACATCTACAATATATATATCCTTTTTGCATGAACCAAATCTAACTGTTTTTGTTACCAGAAAAGGTGAAACTTGTATTTCCTTTTTTGGCATTAAGTTGGGTATGTCCCATTTGTGCTGGAAGCTGGTTCCTTTATTTTTTTTTGAACCACAATTTTTCTATCTCACAAATACATATTTCACACATGGCTCAAGCGAGGCTTGAACCCACAACCTTTCTCTTGGAAGTGAAATGGGCACGCAGGGGCGGCTCAACCTTCTCGGAGGCCTAAAGCGAAACTTTAAAACGAGGCCCTTTTATCAAAGTTATTTTTCGAAAATCAATATATTAAATTTACTTTTTTTAACCTTTTCTTATGTGAAATCGTTGATTTTGGTCTCTTCGAAACCAATATATAAAAATATATCATTTTAAATAATAAATCAGCAAATAAATCAAACCTTATTTGATAACACTTTCGATCAAATAAATAACTTTAATTAACTTAGTTTTGAAATTTATCATAAAGAAAACTGTTACCAAAATGGTAACAATATTCTATAACCGCCATATAAGTATTACAGTAAGAACTTAGATTTATATTTTGACTAAGTATATCAATCTATATAGCAATTTTCACATGTATAAGTACTCTCAAAACCATTTGTTTCAAAAATAAATATATACCGTTAATATCCAAACGATTTTATTATATGGGATAAAAAAACATTTAAGGTTCATACAACTACTTTTTAGCTTCTTATCATCTAGAGATTATTCAAATGTAATGCTAAATAAAAACTAAATATGCATTTATACAATCTAAATTGTCAATTACTATCTAAAGCTTATCGCGACAGTATTTATAGCTTCATGCCAACATCATCATCATATTTTTCTATTTCTACAAATAACTCGTTTTTTCTTTCAGTTTTTCATTCTACATTCGTTTTTTACCAATTTTTTTAGTGGAAAATAAAGCATTCTTAAAAGCAACTTTTTAATTGAAGGAATATACATGAGTAAGAGGAAAAGAAGAAAATCTAGAGACTGAAAATATATTTTGTGGGTGTGAAAAAATAAAAGTCGATTCATTAATGTAAATGGTTTAATGTTTGTTATCATAGGGCTTAATTTAACCTTTACTTATTTTTCTTGTAAAAATGAGTGTATTATATACTTGATGTATTTGGGCTTAAATTTCTACAACACGTAGGGTTGAAAAATGAAACTTAAAAACATAACAAGCCCAAAATATTGATTATTTAACATTTCATATTCAATTGGGGCTTTAATAATCCTGAATCTTTTTTTATGAAGGCAGAAAAGCACGGACTTACTTTAAATATATACAAGGGATTACTAAAGAATCAGGGCCTTAAAATTGGAGGCTAAAGCCCTAAGCTTAACTTCCTTACCTTAGAGCACCACTGGGGCACGTTGCTTGGGATTAGCTAGCCACCAACAGATTTTTGTCCCTTTTTCATGTATATAGTTACAGCTAAGTACATGTAAGTCACCAAATCAAACACTTATATAAAACAAAAACAAAAAACTATTTCTATAACCAAGTTTGTCTCAAATGTATCATTCTGGTTCCCCCTCAAAAGCTATTGTTTTCTTTAGCATTTTCATAGTTGATAGTATGTTACATGTTTTCAAAATTTTAACAAATTTTTATATTTGATAATAATTACATGTTTTCAAAAGTTTTGTTAACCAATAAACAAGAAAATTTGATATAGATACCCAATAAAAACAAGAGTAAGCAACCGCAAGAGCATGTAATTTTTGTAAAGCTAATTGACAAAATAAAACGAGAGTTCCGTCTAGCCAATGACATGAAAGTGCAATAAACAGATGAATTTCAAACGAATAGGTTGGATCAGTTGGTAAAACCTCTCTCTTTTACATCTCACTTCCTCCATACCTTGTGGAATACGGGATTGGGTACAGCTGTTTTTATGAATTTCAAACGAATCACGTTGATTCCACATCTTGCTTGATTCATATCATGAAAAAAATAAATTAATTTTGGGTCTAAAATGAGAAAAACTAAACAAGAAATATCAAGGATACAACAGGTTGGCATGACATGATGAATTGCATTGAATTCCAACAACTGATACACATTTTTCTTGCTGTTTTACATAGAGCTACAATTTGGCGTTTGACTTTGGATGTCAAAGCATTTCTTATAACAAAAAAAAAA
>BQNB010156077.1:1734-15310 GCA_026074375.1 Tanacetum coccineum | reverse complement strand
TTAAAAGGTCATTCTCATAATATTTTTATGTCAATCAATAAACGAATCTCATTCTCGTTTATTAAAAGTCGGTCTAATCTTTCTAAG
Source organism: Tanacetum coccineum (assembly GCA_026074375.1). Lineage (NCBI taxonomy): Eukaryota > Viridiplantae > Streptophyta > Magnoliopsida > Asterales > Asteraceae > Tanacetum > Tanacetum coccineum. The sequence goes on along the minus strand of BQNB010156077.1, from coordinate 15,223 downwards.
TAAACATACGTCTCGATTCTTTTTATTTCATCATTTAGGTTGTTTTTAAAAAAATAATGATTACTTGTGTCTAGTTTCTACTTCTCTTTCAAAGTGTCATACTTTAGAATAATAAAACCTAGAAGTGCATGTCTGGTTCCCCGCTAATGTTTTGCTATATGTATATGCGCACTTGTCTACTAACTTTGTTTTGTAGCACAACAATATCTTGATTCATTGATTCTCCAAACAAGGGGGGGCATATACCGAGGGGGAGCACTTGCAAGCGCTCTACTAATTTAAATTGCATCGAACTTCTTTAGCATTGATGGTAATTTATTTGATCCATGGATCTGTTAGAGTCAATATACAAGGAATGATATTATTATGGGGACTCAATGAGAAAGGGGGAGCTAGGAGATATGTAGGTAAATAGCATGGACTAGGTTAAACCATGATGATAGAAGACTTCACTAGGATGATGCAAGCTTACCTTTATAGGAAGATAGGATTGGAGATTGTTAAATACGATAAAGGGCTCATCCATACTCCAAATACTTTACCTCATCTACTTCAAAATCACCTTCAACCTTCAGGTTTCGTCTAATACTTTCTACTTATATACTTGAAGTAACTACAATTCTATCAAGCCTTCTTCTCATCTATCCTGACCTCTCCTAAATTATCAAATAAACACAAAACCACCTCAACCTTATTTCTCATGTTTCTTAAATACAAGGAATGGTATATACTTGGAGCACCTACCTATTTCTCATTCCTTCAACATATACACTCAAAGCACCTACCTCATTCTCATTCCTCCAACCTATATACCCAGAGCACTTACTTTCTTCTCATGTCTTCCTCTCATTTCTTAGAACCTCCTCTCAACTATCCAAGAAACACAAAATAACCTTCAACCTTTATTTCTTACGTCTTTTTCCTCATATCTTCAATCTATATACACGGAGCACCCACCTTCCTTTCATTCTTTCACACTACATATACTAGGAGCACCTACCTTTTTCTAATTCCTCTAACATATTTACCTTACACACTTACTTTCTTCTCATACCTCCAACCTATATGCTCCAACCATAATCCTCATTATACCTTTTTGCTTCGACAAAAGGGAGAGAAGAGAGTGTAAACGAGTAACTTTTAAACTTTACTATGTGTTATAGTTTACATATTTTGTCATCATAAAAAAGGGGGAGATTGTTAGTGCAAATAGTATGATATTTAATCTATATGATCTCTTTATGTTTTGGTGATGACAAACATGTGACTTGTAATATGTAACGTAAATTGCGCAAGTTACTCGTAATTACAAATCATCAATGCATATATGCATCTACATTTCTCGACGTCTCAAGTCTACATCAACACCGACATTTCTTTGGAAGTTACTTGTTTGTACAAATCATCAATGCATACATGCATCAACATCTCTCGACGTCACAAGTATGCATCAAGACGGACATTGGTTTACACCCGACGTAAATAACTTAAGGTATGTACAAACAAGCATTAAACTTGTAGGATGATCAAAGAAATAAGTTTTTGTCTTAAACTTTACATTTTTATAAATGTAACAAAATAATTTTTTCAAAAATTAATTACACAAATTATTTAATTATAAAGAATTTTTTATGTGGTAATTATTTCAAAATTCAAAATCTGGTTCTTTTCCCCCCAAAAATGTCTGAGGTTTTTTCCCCTCCCACTCCCCCTCTCAGAAAACTCTACATAGTTAAAAGCTTTCAGGTTTTTGTATAGGAGCGGTCTTAAATATGGCCGGCGGCCACCTTAAATATCGGTAGCCCCTAATATATCTTGGACCGCGTTTCTGACAGCTTTGTTTTTCAAGCTCCTATAAATAGTTGGCGTCACCTCCAACTATTTTCAGATAATCAATTTGCTAAGGATTTTCTTTCAGTTCTTCTCTCTCTAAAACTCACTAAATCTCTCTAAATTTTGATCATTCAACTTGTTATTATGAGTTATCTTGTTTAGTTGTGATTAGAATCTTAGTATCATTTCCTCCTATTCCTGAAGTGCAAGATGAGTAGAAATTGTGTTCTTTTGTTTTTCTGTCATTTCAGATCCAAGTTATTAGTCTGTTAGTACATTTGTTAACATTTGTATTTGACATATAGATCCGAGTCCATGTTTCTATTCTATAGTAGTATGTGTAGATCCAAATGATGTATACATTTGGATGGGTGTGATTGTGGGTTGCGTTAGTGATTTTTAGGCCTAAAATCGTGGTGAAGTGTGGTAGATTGGTTCTAGCTAAGATTAGGAATCGACTGTTTAGCTTAGTGTCAGAAAAATAATGTACAGCGACGCGGTTTGATGTGTTTATGGCCATAAAACGCAAGGTTTGTTATGGAGGTATAAAACCTAACGGGTTTGGTTATCCGAAGGTAGAACTGCATGTATAGCTTGTAGTGTCGGGGAAAATAATGTAAGCATTGGATTTAAGGTTTCTCGCCGGAAGAGGGAGCTTGTTGATTAAGGAGAGTGTAACTCTTGAGTTGGTTTTGTGTTCGAGAGTGTTTAGTATGTAGAGGCGAAAGTGGTGCTTTCGTGACCTAGAAACAGACTATACTATGACGTGTCGGTTGCAATTTTCTTGTTACTTTAGCTTTTGTCTTGTTTCTTCTATATTTCACCGCTTTACTTTTATACTTTGCTTTGTGTTATGATTGCCTTGTGAGTTGGTTGTGTAGTTATATTGTTAGTTTAACTTGTTGTACTTCTTTGTAGTTGTATTGTGAATGAGTTTGTAATTATTAAGATAGTGCTATAATATGTGCTAGTTGTTGTAAAACCTATTATCGACACTTCTCATATTACGTCTAACTTGATTGGCGATTTGATACAAAAGATTTAAAGTTTTTAAATGAAAACGTATTCACCCCCTACCCTCTACGGTTTCCATAGGATGAATCGTGACGACATCATGTGTATCTTGTGACGCCGTCTCTAGCCGCTGAGAACATAATCTTGAGAGATGTTGGTGTAGGTCCGTAGTCTTGTCCGTTTCTTCTCCAAATGAGCCCAATTCATGTGTATTTCCTCCAAATGCCTTCTAAATGCTAAATACTTGAAAAAGAACGATTAAGTACCTATTTTGGGCATAAATGCACGATTTAAGGGGTTAAATGGCCCCGAAAAAGTGTATAAAATAACACCTCATCATCCACCAAATGTGATGTCTTAAAGGGTGGAGGAGTTTCATTGAATGTCACGTTGAGTGATTCTTTGATTTTCATGGTTCGTTTGTTTATGATGATGTAGGCTTTACTATTTTGGGAGTATCCTAGAAAGACACCTTCGTATGACTTTGGATCAAAGTTTGTAAGGTAGTCTTTAGTGTTTAAAATGAAGCACTTTCTTCCAAACACTTTAAAGTAATCAAGAGTAGGTTTCCTACATCTCAAGAGTTCATAAGGTGTTTTTCCTAAGATGGCTCTAATTAGGATTCGGTTAAGGATGTAGGTTGAAGTATCTACGACGTTACACCAAAACTTTTATGGTAACGATTGGTCATTCAACATTTTTCTACTCATTTCTTGTAGTGTCTTATTTTTCCTTTCTACCACGCCATTTGATTGTGGAGTGCGTAGAGCCGAGAAGTTGTGTGTAATACCATTGGCATTACAAAACTCTTCAAATTGCACTTTATTATCAAATTCCCTACTGTGGTCTGTCCTAATTGACACTATTGAACATCCTAATCGATTTTGTGTTTTCCTACTAAAGATTTCAAATTGCTCGAAAGCCTCGGCTATATGGATCTTGGGAGGCTGTAAATGGATCTAGTAATGTAAGTCTTAAATAAACTGTGGTGTAGAATTAGGGGGCTTAATTACATAGATAAGTTAAGTAGGAAATAGAGGGGCTGAAAAATGGTTGTCTCAGCCGCAGCCCGGGGGAAACATAGGTACGTTTGCATGGGGCTTTTTTAGCTTATTGAAATAATCTCTAAGAGCTTTTAACCGAAAGTAAACGAAAAACAGATTAATGTAAGGGATTGCAATTAAGTGGTATATTACAAGTATTAGCTTTCTTAAGTGAAGAAAATAGCTGTGATTTTGTGGATCATGAAAATGGCTATTCGCAGAAAAATTAGACTATAGTGTGTGTGTGTGTGTGTGTCCTTGTAGAACTTGGTGTGAGCTTTAATAGTAGGAACAGAACAAGTGGTTGGGTAAATGGTGGTGTGTGTGTTGCACGCGAAAGAGCGACAAGAAAACGCAATTGTGATTGTATGTTGCTGCTTATTCAGCTTGAGCAGACTTAAGCTCAACTGAGCTTATTGAAATTGTGACAGAATTCGCAAAAAGTCCACTTAGAAATTATTTTTAAACGTAAAATTTTGGTTATTGCGACTTTAATTAAGGACCTAACGTCAGCCAAAGTTGGATGAGTGCCACTTGCCATGCAAAACCCATATGACTCCTTCTTCAAGGCCTAAACCGCAAACACCCCGCTTAAGTTTATTAAAAAAAGGGTGTTGTGTTTTTTAACTGATTTTTGGTGAAAGAGGGCAGTACATATTTAATTGATCGTTAGGTATATTTTAATAGACTTTTAACGAGTCATATTGAACGTCAAGTTAAACGAGATTTGTTGAAAACAACTGTGAATGATAGATTCAAATGTGTCGCGCAAAATGCAATCTTGAGTCAAATCACTGCTTAACTTCTCATGGTAAACAGTAAAGAAATTACATAAACCTTTTAACGTGAACTGATATTACTAATACTTGCTTAGAAAATACTTAATTGTAATGTATATTTTAAAGCTAGAAAGTAAAGTTAGAAAAGGGTTTTTGTTGATGTGTGCTCGGAGTGTGTACTGTGCTGTTTGCTTTTGTATTTAGCAGCTTCCTTTGCCTTGGGAACGAGCTTTGGGTGTGTGTTTGTATCAATGCATGCCAGGCAATCTGGCCGTCCCTGGGGCTTCTGTTCATGTTTTCAGCATGGTTGTTGACGTGGGGTTGTGTGATTTTGGCTAGGGAAAGGGTGTTATTTAGTGCGATTTGGGGTTTTTGGGGGTAAAGGTGGGTGGTGAGTGGGAGAAGTGTACTTGGAGGGTGGTTTTGGGCTGGGTGAAAACCGTAGGGAATTGGGGGTTTGAGGTTTTTTGGGGGTACGGGGTGGTGGTTGCCAGGGTTTAAAGAGATCTTTGGAGATGGTGCATTTATGGTTCCTCTAGTCTTTCTCTTTTTTCATTTCATATTAGCGTCCTGATTAAGTGTTTTAAGTTATTATAGGTTTTGGAAAGTGACACAATTAGTCCATCTGTCCGTTTTGTTGTATACACAAAAGAATAGAAAGGGGTTGTTGAGAAATGGGCACATCAATGGTCCTGCTTTGTTGATAGGAAAAAGAAGTAAAGGAGTTTAAGCAAAGTTGCAAAACAGCAGGCTTTGTTTTATTTCGCTCTTGTATTTTCGTCTTATAAACCAACTTTTAAACTTGGCGGATTTTGGAGCCCTTTTCTTGTGATATTTTCAATTTTTGTTTAATTATAAAACAAAGTTTTTAAAATTTACATGTTTGTCTTGTGTTTTATAAAAAAGGGATGGGGGCTTTGTTGGGTTGGGTTTTGTGTTGGCTTTTGGGTGTATTTGGGACGAATATGTTTAGGACTTATGTTATGGGCTTTTAAGGGCTATATCAATAGGTTACCAGGGTTGGTTATTGGGCTTTTTCAAGCCATAAGGTGTAGGAGTGGGTTTTGTCGTGTACAATGGGCTGAGAATTGGGCTGTTCAAGGCTCAGGGTTCGGGCCTTCAAAGTCTTCACAGTCTTTGTCAAATTGAATCAAATGGGCTGTTTGGAATTTCGAGTTTGAGGGCCTCAGTTTGGTCTTCACAGTTTCATAATTAGTCTATGGGATTTTCCCGGTCCATTAGATGAGGTTAGATGCAATATACACAGTATTCTTCAGTTCGCGGCTCCGGTTGGACTGCTGATTTCTCAGTATTGACTGCTGACTTTGGCTAGTTGTTTTGGAACTTTGGCCTTTGGATTTTGCACTAGGGTGACTTTTCCCATTCCATGCTTAGTTTGTTGTTCTGTCATTTTATTTTGGCTTGGTGTGTTATGTCTTTTTGTTGAATATCCACTTCCTGCACAATACAAAATGCAAAACTAAACGATATAATGTAGGCCTTAGTTTAGAGAGTCGGTGTTTGGTCATTGTGAAGCTCGTTATTGTGTATGGTTTGAAGAAAGATATGAGTAATGTTAGCGACTTGTATGATCAAGTCCCCCAAACTTAAGGTATTGTGTGTCCTCTACGCAATGTTATGAACTAGTAAACATGTAAGCCCCGTTTTCACGCATTTTTTGAATTTACACTAATACAAACTTTATTGTTTTGGATTTTCTCATTTTTTACAAGTTGACTTTCTTTATTTATATTATACTGGGAATCATCGAAGAGAAGCGCCCGGTAGAGTGCTATACGGATGTCCTACGGATAATTCATCGTCCTCGATTTTTCACATGTTCAAGCTAAGCAATTAAACAAGAATCGATTGTCGATATTAATTTTATATGTTAACCCTCATACGTATGACTTGTGAATTTTCAACTCCACAACATGGATATACGATTGAATGTGTGTACTTCATATTATATATAACACATAGGCCAACTTATTTTCATAGTCATAATTCAAAATGATCTGACTAAAGCTACAACTTATTAAGGACTTCTTAACTTGATTCGAGATTTCTAAACTTTTAGAACTTTTTGCCACATTTTTGAAACATCATGTATCCATAATGCTCTGTTAAAATCTAGGATCTGCTTGTTGGCTAAGATAGAACCCTACCTCATATCGCTTAACTTATCATGTATATGTGAATCATATATAATCACAGCCCCAAAAGACCGGTTTGTTTGATGAATCATGCATGCAGTGGGTATATCTCGAGGTGTTTAGATTATTTAAAGTTGACTTGTGTTAGTATTTAGAAGGTGTTGTTATGGGATTTAATCTACACACTTATTAATTTTTTATATGTATGTTTTTATATTTGGGAATGAGAGTTTTTTACTATACTATTTTATTTTTGTAGGTTATTTTATAATGAGAGATATTTGAACATGTTCTCTTTAGGATAGTTGTCATAACATTTATTTTATTATTTTTTCATTTTTTATATCAGTTTTGAAGTCTTAATAAATTATTATATTAAATTAATTAATAGATTGGCTATTATTTCTTTCTTTTATTTTTTCGTTTGTGTTAAATTATCTGTTAATTATTTATTATAATTTTTAACTTTGTCCATTTTTTTCTTTTTTCTATATATTTCATATCTAGTATTTCTTATATAAATTTTATTTAACAGAATTTTTTTATATTCTTATTTTATTTTTAATTTATAGATCATAAACTATTTTAGATTTATTCATTTTTCGTAGGTGGGTGATACATAAATATCTTAAATCCAACATCTTAAAACTCTCAAATAGTTAACTGTCAGTTTTAATAATCTATCTGTAATTATATCATTTATATCATTATTTTTTTAATTTCTTTTTTTATCAAATAATATTTAAAGACGCCTTTATTTTATTTTTTTTTATTATTTAACTTTGTTTTTGTTCAAAACACATCTTTTTTAGTTTATGTTTATTTTTTATATATATATTTTTTTTTTATGTATTTTTAAAAATAATTTCTTTTATTAAAATAACAACTAAATCCCTCCTCCCCTCTAAATTCAATCTTAACTATTGTCCCACACACCTCAAACAACCAATCCCATAGAACTTCAATTAATACAACTAAATATCCCCCACCCCACTCCCAAAAACCACTATATAACACCCTTCCCCCCCCCCACACCAACTCCTACCCCCCTAAAATAATCCCCCCCCCCACCTCTATCACTCTTCTATCACTATTTCACACCACATCCCCACAAAAACAATTCCAACCCCACCACACCCCCATCATCAACACCTATTCCCCCCCAAACCCACAACCATCCAAAATTTGTCCAACCTCAATAACCAACCATTGTCAAGTTCCAAAACACATGAAAAAAAAACCCACATCCCCTCACACTCCTCCTGCAGTTCCCCACATGTAACCCATACAATCCTTGTATAATGATTGTTACTCCCACACCTCAACCTAACTAATGTCCATATACACCCCTCTAATGTGATCGAGTGTACATCTAGTGTTATATCCAATCTGCCAAGCCATGATGTGTGTGTGTGTGTCCCCCCATACTAATAACCACTATACCTAAAAATAATCCACAAATATTTCACCAAAGTAATACAACAATAACCCTCACAAACCAATACTACTTACAACCCCAACAAAACAACCATCAAATAATAATACTATACCTCTCTTCCAACAATCATTATAATTATTTTTTTTAAAAATTGATACCACTCACTTTAACAACCTCCTCCCTACCCACTAACCTCAAAAATCAACTAACCCGACAATCACTATCTCCACATCTCAGTGTGATGTCCCAAATCAAAACAAAAAATCCCTCCCAAATGACCCAATGAAAAAATAAAAAAATTTACAAAAACTTAGATTACCCCCACGCAATTATAACACTAGTTACCCCATCCATCATTCCCACCCCACAGCCACTCCTAACACCCCCCCCCTAACAATCACAACCACATCTGTGTTCCCACTCTAAATTCCTTGGTACAATAACCAACTCACATGTTCCTATGAAACTTACTATAATTCCAAGTCTATAAAAACTATATCCTATACTAAATATTCTCACTTGTCTACCCTCACATTCATGTTACATCTCTTATCGACTCTCACATCATCAATACACCCCCATGTTATATGTAAATCCATCACCTTTCAAACATTTCCCATCAAAATAAAACACCCACAACAATTTGTGTCATATAACTTATACATACGTGTGTCCCATACAAAACCACCCCCCCCCCCATCAAACATCCACAAATAAGTGTGCCTTTGTTTATATTCTGTCCCGCCCCCTCCTCTCTGTGATAACTTTACTCTAATCTGATTACCAAATACATATTCAAAAATTGTGTCACCAGATTCACCAATATAAACAAGTAAAAAACATGACATTGTGTATCAAATTCCTTACGACTATTCAACCTCACCTACAATTCCTGAAACATATCTATTACCCACACCTTTAATAATCAACAACCTTCTAATAGCCTCATTAACCAAATAGTAAAAGTGTCTTTGTTAACCTGGATTCTTAATTATAAACACCCCTACCTTTGTCTCTATAAAATTATGTTATCCTTTTAAATCTATCTAATATCCCATTATGTGACATAACCACCAAAAACATCTACCATTTCAACACTCTCATTTTCGATCCACTACCCACCTTATGATTTTTCGAAAACACTTCAACTCACATAACTACTTTTTGATTATTTATGTGTCCACAAAAAACCCACCCCAACCACATTGTTTGTTCGAAAATTCCCATCTCTGTTTGTCACACCTACAACGCTACAACCATCCTGTCACATTATTGCTCAACATAAAAGGTTGCTTCAACGTTTTAGATATGAATCCACATTTGCAAAGTGCACGTTCCAGCACTTTTATATTTATTACTGTCATCTACATTCGATACGAATCAAAGATAAACGAATCTATAGTATAGTAGAAAAATTCAAGACAATAGTTAATTTGTACTTTCCCCGTGCCCTCATCTCGTGTGTAAAAAATCATCTTTTAATCAATTTAAGAAATCTGTTTTTTGTAAGACATTGTTAAGAGATACACTTGGATTGGTTGTGTTTGACATCCCATACTCTGTTAGACTTCCGAAATGTAAATCAGAAGTTTCTAGTGATTAGAAATTTTCGCGTTTGTGTTCATTGTTGTTGTCCAGAGTGGAGAGGTTTTTTTGTTGAAATGATTTTAAATGTTGTTTAACTAGAGGCATAAGAATTAAGAACATTATGCAATGTCGTGTATTAGTGCTTCTCATGATATATAAGGTTAGGAAATGTGGAGGTAGACTTTGGATCACAAGACAGACGGAAGGGTAGTGGATTATCTTTTAAGTGCTTTGGATTTTGAGCAAACAAGTACGATTGGACATTCAACAATTTTTTCACAAGAAGGGTTAGTCTGTATTTGATTGAAAGAGAATAAGCTAGAAACTGGCGTTCTAGTCGTAAATAGTATATAAAATAACTGGGCAAATCTCAAACTCTTCTACACTTTGTGAGTCAAGTAGGGACAAAGTCAAGACTCTTGCCTACTATTGAGAAATTAAAAAGTATAGAATCAAAAATCATAGATAAAAAGATTCCGGAGAGAGATAGATTCCCGGGTCGTACAGAGAAATATAATTGATGGGGCCCCAACGAGCTGCTAAGATTGAAAGTACTCCTAGGTTTGATGGAAATTGACTGATGGAGAGATATATATGAATAGATGGCAACACTGACTATAATATACAAGACTAAAATATTAATTAAATTAAAATCTTAATTTATTCTATCGGGAAACAAATAAGGAAAAGTGAGTGATCTTTAAAAGAGACTTACGGGAAACAAAATTAGTTATAGGGGAAAATCCGCTAAAATGTGAATACTACGCTAAAAAAAGGGTGAACTGGATGTTTATGTAATCGGTGACCTAAATACAAAAGAATTGCGAGTATAAAAATGCTAAATTTAATTAAAACTCGTGTGTAAATTTAATTATACTTCTTAAATATGAAAAATAAAAAAAGTAGAAGTTCGAAACTAAAACGGAGGTGTTCGTTTGAATGTAAACAAACGAAAGAAGAAAATGAAAACGGTTGTGTTAAATGTGTCTCAACCCTTGGTTGAAAACGTGTCTAAGACTGAAATTGTGTACGAAAAGTTATGGCCTTTATACTAAATTATATGTTATTTACCTAACATAAATGACGAAGAAAATTTTAGAAAAGTGAGAGAGTATATGAATGTATTTTTTTATTAATTTTTTAGATTTTTTATGATTTTTAAAAGATTAAAACTAATTAAAACTATGTGAAAAATAGAGAAAGAGTACAAAATAGATAAAGTTATAAAAATTCTGAAAAGACTAGAAATAAAATTAAATAAAGAAAAAGTTATCAATTCAGTAAAAATATTAAAAATGCCCAAATTTTACTTTGTGTAATTTAAAAGTAATTAATATACTATAATTAAAGAAGATTTAACTAATTTAATTATGTTTACTTTAACTAAAACTTAACTGTTGTTAACTAAGCGGGTACTAACATGAAAAAGGCACAGAAAGGACTAAGGCTGGTGGACGGTCAGGTATACAGGCTAACTGCCACAGGGATAACAATTATAACTATAAAAGAAGATTTCACAAATGTGGTCCTTCGAGGTGGATCTTCCGGATATGCAAGGTGAGGTTCCTCATCAGCTTAGATTGTACGCACTAAACAGGCGCTGAGAAACTGTAAAAAGTTGTGTAATAAAGTGTTGGGTTTGTGATCTTTGTATCATTGTTTTATAACTAAGTAGGACTAGTGTAGTCTGATAAGTTGCTTAAAGTAAGCCACATGAACCTGAGCTTAATGGGTGCTAAGAAATTAGTGTATTTAATCTTTTATGAGCTTATTTGACTTGGGCTTTTTTTTGGGTATTAAAAGTCTCAACTCTCAGATAAGCTAGGTAAACTAGATAGGGGTGATAGATAAATAGGGCGAGGGGCGCGAAGTCCTATAATATAAGCTTAAGGTATCGTAGAGAGAAGCCCTAAAGATATGAGTGGGAAAAGAAAGCTAGCATTACGCTAGCATTAACAGTTTGAGAATGAGATATCATAAAAGAAGAAAAGTGCTATATTTAAGAGACCATATATACTAAGTGGTAGTAGTTCTGTAAAGGCAGAGAGTTAATCTATAAGATCTTGGGAGATTAAAGGACTAGTCATAAGCTATAAATAAAGCTAATAGATTAGGGCTATCTCTAATACAAAAAATAAAGCTGATAGTAAAAGAGGGGCTGAAAATGGTGTCTCAGCTACCAGGGGACATAGGGCAGTATGCTTAAGGGCTTTTTTAGCTTATTTTGAAATAAAGCTCTTAGAGCTTGTGTTTAACCAAAGTAAGACCAAAATTCAGATTAAGATAAGGGATGCAATTAGAGCTATAATCGTTCAACTTATTATGACTAGTTAAAGGTCGAGAAATAAGCTTGCGATTGTTAGGGACTTGAAATGTGGATGATTTTCAAAAAAAATTAGCATACATACACACTTGGCTTAGAACTTGGTGAGATTTAAAAGGACAGAACAAGGGTTGGGTAAAATGGAGTAGAATACAACACACAAAAGAAGCTACAAAAAATCAATTTGCTTAAAGTGCTATGGCAGCTTGGCACTTAAGCTCAAACTGTTGGCTTATTGAAATTTTGACAAGTGCTAGAAAGCCAACTTAGTAACTTATTTTAAACTCTGAAAAATTGCGTGGGTGTTGCTAGACTGATGTCACGGCAATAAAACCCTATCTATCACTCAGAGCTCTCTCAAGGGTGGGTTTTGGCATGAGTTGCGTGTGACCCCATGCAATACCCCTATATGACCATGTTTCATGTGGGCTCTAAACCACACACCCGCCTTAAGATAAAAGTAGGGATGAGTTAGTATGTAGCTGCTTTGAGTTGGTGTAGAGAGGGCATCATATAAGTGTAGATCTTAGGTTTAATTTTTAATAACTTTTAAAGATGATTTAAACCAAGGTTAACAGATTTAAGAAAACAACTTGAATGATATTTCAAATTTCGACAAAATGCAATCTTCTAGAGTACCTCTTAACTTCTCATTAAATTAATGAAATTAATAAACTTTAAGTGAAATGAATTACAATACTTGCCTTAAAAAAAAAACTTATAAAAAAGAAAGACTTGGAATTGAAATTAAGCTAAAACATAAAAAAAATGGTGTATTGTGCTCGGCTTGGTCTTCTTTCTTTTATAGCAGCTCCTTTGCCTTGGGACGAGCTTGCTGTGTGTGTACAATGCATCCAAGGCAATCCTAGCCCTCCATGGGCTTCTCTTCATTTTCAGCCATGGATGTTGACTTCGGGTTGTGTGATTTTGGCAGGGAAAGGGTTATAGGGGCATTGGGTTGTGGGGAAAGGTGAGGGGTGAGCTGGGAGAGTACTTGGGAGGTGGTTTTGGGCGTGAAACCGTGGGAAATGGGGGTTTGAGGTTTTGGCGGGTACGGGGTGTGGTTGCAGGGTTTAAAAGAGATCTTTGGAGATGGTGCAATTATGGTCCCTCATCTTTCTCTCTTTTTCATTTCATATTAGCCCGAGTTTAAGTTATTAATAGGTTTGGAAAGTGACACAATTAGTCCCTGCCGTTTTTTATAACAAAAGAATAAAAGGGTTTTGGAAATGGCAATAATGGTCCCTGCTGTTTTAATAGAAAAAGAAGTAAAGGAAGTTTAAGCAAATTGCAAAACCAGCCCTTGTGTTTTATTT
>BQNB010156076.1:0-15310 GCA_026074375.1 Tanacetum coccineum | reverse complement strand
GACCAGTACTAACTCTACCAATACTAACTTAGTACTGCCAGACTTAACTTAGTACTGCTAGTATTAACTCAATACTAACAAAACTAACTACTACTACCAGACTTAACTGTTATACTACCAGTATTAAGTCTGTTACAATCTATTTTCCAAACAAAGGATGACCGAGAATCTCAATTATACGATGAATTTGAACACTTCTGTCAAATCAAAGGAGAAACCATTCATGTTTACTATGTTAGGTTTACAAAGCTCATTAACAACATGAGAAACATTAAGATGACCATGCTCAGAATGCAGCTTAACACTAAGTTTGTGAATAACATGTTACCTGAATGAAGTAGATTCATTACTGAAGTCAAACTAAACAGAGGTTTGAAAGAGTCTAACTTTGATCTATTGTATGCCTACTTGAAGAAGCATGAGGTACATGCTAATAAGAACAGAATGAGGATGGATAGGTTCTGTCAATCGGCGAATGACCCTTTGGCACTAGTGTCTAATGCATCAAATCAGAAGTATCCAACATAATCATCTGAGTCTCCACAATCCTCAAATCAACCATCAATTGCTGATAACTTTCAACTGGACACAGGAAGCATGTCAAGTGATAACTTGATCGAAAGCCTAACCAACACACTTGCCCTCCTCAACCAATCATTCAAAGCACATCTTCCTCAAATGAATAATCAACTCAGAACTTCCTCAAACGCAAGGAACAATGCTACGGTTTAAGATGGCAGAGTTGTGGTCAAGATATCCCTGGAAGATACAATGCGAATAATCAAGGAAGACCATTTCAGAGGAACAATGTAAGAGGAAATGTTGTAGTTGGGAATGCTGGAGGTCAGAAGAGAGGTGGCAATGTGAATCCTGGTCAAGCTAAACCCATTAAGTGCTACAACTGTAATGGACCCGGCATATAGCACGAGAATGTCCTCAATCAAAGCGACTTCAAGATTCAGACTACTTCAAGGATAAGATGTTACTTATGCAAGCCCAGGAGAATGGTGCAGTACTGGATGAAGAATAGTTGTTGTTTCTTGCAGGAGAACATGTCACCAACTTTGATGATGATGTGGATGATCCAAACGAGAAACATTTGGCACTCAATGTGGATCATATCTTTAAAGCTAATCAATGTGATGCATTCGACTCTAATGTTGATGAGGCTCGTAATATACAAACCATGTTCATGGTAAATCTTTCATCTGAAGATCCAATCTACGATGAAGTCGGGCCATCATATGACTCGAATACTTCCGTTTTTTGGTACAAATCAGGATACCTTTGTAGATCTTAATGATGAGTTTCATGATGTACAAAAGATGCAAAACGCATGTACAAACACAACTACTTTGTTGAATTGATGATGAAAATATGAGTGATAGTATGTTATTCTGTATAATCAGTAATGGAGGACAACGAAGAGCATGTTGTACAATGTGTAATGTATCTTCTGTTAGTAATGATGCATTGATGTCGATTTTTTTTTTTAATTTTTTATTTTTTTTTTTTGTTTATATTTTTTTTTTTTTTTTTTTATATTTATTTTTTTAAATTAATTTTTTTATTTTTTTTTTTTTTTATTTTTTTTTTTTTTTTTTTTTTTTTATTTTTTTTTATTAATTTTTTTTAATTTTTTTTTTTTTTTTTATTTTATTTATTATTTTTTTTTTTTTTGTTTTTTTTTTTTTATTTTTTTTTTATTTTTATTTTTATTTTTATTTTAATTAATTTTTTTTTTATTTTTATATTTTTTTTATTTTTTTTACTTTTTTTTTATTATTTATATTAATTTTTTTATTTTAACATTTTTTTTTTTTTTTTATTTTTTTAAATTTATTATTTTTTTAAATTTTTTTTATTTAATTTATTAAATTTATTTTTTTAATTTTTTTATTGTTTTTTAATTTTATTTTTTTTTTTTTTTTATATATTTTATTTATTTTTTTTTTTTTTAAAATTTAAATTTTTTTTTTTTTTAAATTATTTTTATTTTTTAATTTTTTTTTTTAATTTTTTTATTTTATTTTTTATTATATTTTTTTTTTTTTTTTATTTTTTTTATTTTTTTTTTTTTTTTTTTTTAATTTTTTTAAATTTATATTATTTTTTTTATTATTAAATTTTTTATATTTTTTTTTTAAATTTTTTTTAAATTTATATTAATTTTATTTATTTTTTATTTTTATTATATTTTTTTTATTTTTTTTTATTAAATTATCTTTTTATTTTATTTTAAATTTTTTTTTTTTTTTTTTTTTTTATTTTTTTTTTTATTTTTTAATTTTTATATTTATTAAAATTTATTTTTTTAATTTTTTTTTTTATCTATTATGCTGATTAAGACGGATGATATGCTATGAAAAGGGTGTCCAAAAGTATGTCAGTAAATAAGCGGATAAAGTAGGTAATGACTCATTGCTTACTGAACATGCGAGATATAAAGAACTGGTCGGGGTGTATGAACAACGGGCTAAGTTTGAATTTAACGATAGAGAATGAATGATTGATGAAAACAACGTGATAATTATCTCTGACGAAATAGAAAAGAATTTATTTAAAATCGGAACTTCATTCGGTCACAATTTGCAACTTCGTTCTTCTACCTTATCCGTTCATAAGACGTTGGAGGGGAAAAGAAGCGATCATTTTTGAAAAAAGGATTTTAAACAAAAAGATGAAAATTTCCTTAACGAGATTTTTAGACACATAAAAAAGGCTAAAGAAAAGTTTGAAGATAGATTATATAATCAAGATCTGTCTGTTCAAACGGTTTCATTGTTATGTAAACCAAATTCGTGTTATGAGGAAATAAAAAAGGAATGTGGCTATTAGGCTACAAAATCCCTTTTTTGTCTCACCCGTGCGAGCAAGTTCAACACAGCCCTCTATAATGTGGTCAATGTCATTAGTCATGTCCAAGCATGCACGTCCTGTTGTGCATGACTCAGAGGACACTCGTGATATGGCTGAGATAACTAGGAAAAGGAATGAGGACGAAATGAAAGCCCCTATTGTGGAAAATAATGTTAGGATTGCCACCCCACACCCCCCCCTCCCAGATTACTCGAAAGGAGACCTTCTTGCAACCTTTGTCCCATGCACAAGAATCTGACCCCAGAACAGATATTTTGGTCCATAGATGAAAATGACAGGAAAAAGGCTGAGACCTTAGTTCCAAAACCACTTTCAGCATTGACAGTGTATCCACCCAATACTCCTGTCAAGCTTGTCCCCAGAGTTCTTCCAACTAAAAGTCAAGTGAAGATTAATCTTTATGTATCACACATACTTTACGGAATTTGACAAAACTTGTAAAATATGGAATCACCCCAACAGGTATTACAGAAGGGGAATGAGGTTTTGAAGCAAACATAAAAAGATGTTACTCACTAAGATTATTCCATTTTTCAAAACTCTTAAAGAACACTTTGCAGGAGTTCAAACGGCCCTCTTTAAAGAAGTTAAAGTAATGGAAGAAATTTTTGATCAAATGAATGACGAAGTAGACCAGAATACTGTAGACAAGCAATGTGCTAAAATTGTAAAGAAAAACCTTCTCTCCTTATTGAAAATGAGACACTGATTCTATTGTTTGTCGGATATCAACTGTTGTATTGATGATGGAAAAATTCCACATTGTCTAGATCTTGAAGCTGTGGTGTACTTAGAGTTCATAATGAGTCAAAACATATTTCAAAATATTGAAAGGGAATACTCTAAATTTGCAATTAAAGTTTCAACTCTTCAAGGAAGTTTTGATAATAACAAAATAACAAACATCGTAGGAAGCTCCCTTAATTTTAACTCATTCTTTAAGATAAAGGATTCGAACATCAGATTCAAGGAAAAAGACAACGTGATTTAGGGACTTGAAAGTGCTTGTCTCTAATGTGAAGGACTAGAAGTAGTGAACCTTATAATGTAACGATGTCACTAATCTATCTTGAAAACAAATTGAACGTTTTAGAGCAGAAATAGAAAGAAAGGTGAAGCAGCTTACATAGGAATTGTTAGAGTCTTTTAAGCATCACGCGTGCTAAGGCATCTTTATTGAACAAGACACCTCTTCCTTGTTAACACAGATTGAGGTTCTAATAGGATCAATTAGAAGGCAATTGAAAAGTTTCACTGAATTTCTCGTCAAAACAAAAAAGTTCTTGCGTCTGGCATGTATGCCATTGATGTTAAACCCATCCCGCATCCCGTAAGAACAATAGGAGGTGCCTCATTTAACCTATATCAACCATCTTAAGGAGAGTGTAGAAATAGTTCGGGAGATTGTAGAGGAAGCTAGAGTAGTTAAACCACTAGATAATGCACTTAACTATGCTTGTCAATACACTAAGCTATCTCAAGAATTGCTAGAATATGTGATTGGCACTTGCCTAAAAAGTTTCAATGAAAGAGATAACAAGGCTCCCTTTACCCCTGTAACTAGGAAAAAGCAAGTAACTTTTAATGATAAACCAGGAACTTCATCTAGTATACACAGAAACACGAAGTTTGCACAAAGATAGGTCACAGCTTAAATGTCCATGTGATTCATTTCCTACAAGAGTAAAACTTCCACTGAGCAAGCGGACTCAACGCCTAGCAAGGGCAATACAAAGAAAAATAGGACCCTGGCCTGTAAGACTGAGAATAGTAGAAAGTAGAAGACCAACCCCTCGGACAAATAGTCAGTATGGACAAAAGTTCGGAATCGGGTTGATTCTAGCATTAGCTCTAAGCGGTGTTGTAATTATTTGAATTCTGAATCTGTGTTGCAAAACAGTAACAAAATGTGTAAACTCTGCAAGTCATGAAATGGTGTATTGGTTAATATCTTAAATTATGTGTAATTGCTTCCACCATATTATATATTGTATTGAAATAAAGGGAAGCAGATCAAGAAAACCAAAAGGCAATCTGTCTGATAACAGTTTTGAACAAGAAACTAAGCAGGTTTGGAAAGCACACGGGCAAACTATTTGCTATATGTTGGTTATCAATGGAGATCAAAGAAAGGAAAGTCGCTTAGGAAAAACTTTAATTGTGGCTTTTCAATGTATGAGACCCACAGGGAAAGAAATTTGCCTGAGTGCGTACTTGTGCCCTTTTAACTAAGCTTTCTGTGCCAATGTTCTAACATAACTGCTAAACCACCAAAGACCCCAACAAAAATTTGGGGAAACTGAAAATTCCAAAATCTCCCACTTGACATGTTTTAACTGCGGTCGTACAGGGTAATCCTTTGGTTATTGGACTCAGGTTGTTCAAAACATATTGCCGCGGGAATCGTCTCAAAGCTCAATGAACTTTATGAAAAGTTCATGGGTCTGTCAGATTCGGGATGATCACTTCGGAGCTATCATGGGTTATGGATATTTGTTAATTGGTGACTTTACGTGTGATCTCTAGAGTATACTACGTGGAGGGACTTGGATTCAAGATATTCTTGTGTAGGGCAATTTTGTGATTCTGATCTTGAAGTTGCCTTCGAAAGCATTCTTGCTTAGTTCGTGATTTTAAATGGTTGCAATTCTTACTTAAAGCGGTAGTCATCGACCAATTTATACACGATATCGATTAAATGATATGATGCAAGTCTTTCGATATGCTTGGTTGTCTAAAGCTTCCAAGTCCAATCATGGTTTGTGGCATCGTCGTTTTTCTTTTAAACCATTTAAACTTCGGCACAATCATGAATCTTGCTCGAAAAAGATCTGGTTAGAGGTCTACCAGATTGACAGTATTGAAAAAGATCATTTCTTTGCTCAGCTATCAACTTGGAAAAAGCAAGAAGTTCTCCCATAAACTAAAATCTGAAAACACAAATATAGAAGTTCTTCATACCCTTCACATGGATCTGTGTGGTCCAATGAGAGTCTAGAGTATTAATGGGAAGAAATACATTTTAGTCATCGTGGATGACTATTCAAGATTCACATCTTGGTAAAGGTTTTTGATGATCAAAAAGGTTGAACTCCAGAGTTTGCTTTAACTTTCTTAAGCAAATACGGTTTGGTCTCAACAAAACAGTCAGATACATACGATTCAGATAATGGAACGGAATTGTTCAACCAAGTTATGTCTAAATACTATTGAAGGTGTGGGCATATTTCATCAAAAGTCTGTTCCGAGAACTCCTCAACAAAACAGCGTTGTCGAAAGATGAAATCATACACTTGTGGATGCAGCACGGACAATGCTGATATTCTCAAAAGCACCGATGTTTCTATGGGCAAAAGCTGTATCTACTGCTTGTTACACCCAGAACCGATCCCTCATTCATACTCGTCACAACAAGACCCCTTATGAGCTTGTACATGATAAGAAGCCTGATCTTATGTTTCTCCGAGTATTTGGGTGACTGTGGCTATCCTACAAATGATAGCGTAAGATCTAGGAACATATTTTCAAAGCCAAAGTGACATTGGGATTTTCGTTGGGTATGCTCTAGCAGGAAGGGCTTTAGAATCTCAACAGAGAACTCATCGATTAATGGAAACAATTCACGTCACATTCGATGAGATGCATCCGACAATTGCTCCTGTACGCATCAGTTCAGGACCCAAGCCTATCATGATGACCCTGGACAACTCAATTCAGGGCTCGCCCCATCGCCTGTCCTTACAACTACATACATTACCCAATCAGATTAAAGATCTGGGAGATTGTATTCCAACCGTTATGTTCCGATGAATTTACTTTGATCATTACAGATAGTGAACCAGTCCCTACGGCTACTGTAGTTAACGCTCTAATTGTTTCTACAAATACATCTATTTTCTACAAATCGATTGTCAAGATGCGCCACATTCTACTAAGTCATTCATGTTATACCTCACAAGTGCATCCTCCAGTCTTTCCTTAAGGTGTTGCAGTTGACCAAACTAATCGAAGACACCTCAATTACTCAAGCTGACCTTCATCCCTCAGTTAACCCTGTTGCAGGAGAACCTAGTTTTGCACAGTCAACATCAGGGGATGTTAGTTTAGCTAAACCCAACCAAGTTACTCAACCACCAGATCATCTCAGAAGATGGACCAAAGATCACCCTCTTGATAACATCGTTGGCAATCCCTCTCGTCCTGTATCTACCAGAGGAAAACAGTTAGCTATTCGATGGCTTTGTAGGTCTGTTTCCATATGAACTGTCAAAGTCGAACCATGAAACTTCAAAATGCTGTGTTAGAAGACTGCTGTTTCAAGCCATTGTAAGATTGTAATTCAAGGAATTTGATTCAACTTGAAGTATGTGGAATTAGTAACTCGCCTAATCTATGTTATATGTTATCGCCTCTCTAGTGGATCTACAAAGTGAAGCTTGGTGAATATGGTGATGTACTTGAAAAACAAAGACGGTAGTTATAAGGGATCATTCGTCAGGTGGAAGGTTTATTGATTTTTGGAAGAACGTTTGTCCAGTTGCACGGATAGAGGCCATAAGAATATATCATTGCCAATGCGCAACCAGATCATGATCATCTACCAGTTGGAAGTCAAGAAAGAAGTCTTTGTTAGTCAGCCTGAAGGATTTGAAGACCATTGATTATCCTACTAAGGTTTATCGTTGAAGAAGGCTCTTTATGGGCTAAAGCAGGCACCAAGGGCGTGGTATGACACACTATCAAAGTTCCTTTTGGCCAACAATTTCTTCAAGGGTGTCGTGGATCCAACGTTATTCACACGCAAATCAGGCAAACATATTCTACTTGTTCAAATATACGTAGATGACATCATTTTTGCCTCAACAGATCATAATGCGTGTCACATATTTTCCAAAGAAATGAGCTCCAAATTTCAGATGTCAATGATGGGACAAATGTCATTTTTCTTAGGACTACAAGTTTCTCAAAGTCCCAGAGGCATCTTTATTAACCAAGCAAAATATGCTCTCGAAACCTTAAAGAAATATGGAATGGATCTCTCTGACCCTGTCGATACACCAATGGTGGATCGATTGAAACTGGACGAGGAATCCTCATTGGGGATTCCAGTTGACCAAACTCGATTTAGAGGAATGGTTGGCTCCCTAATGTACCTTACAGCCAGTAGACCAGACCTTGTATTCGTTGTATGCATGTGTGCTAGATATCAGGCTAAGCCTACCAAAAAGCACTTTGAAGCTATCAAACGTGTCTTTCGGTACTTGAAAGGAACCATTAACATGGGTCTTTGGTATCCGAAAGACAACGCCATGTCACTAACAGCTTATGCAGATGCGGATCATGCAGGATGTCAAGATTCAAGAAGAAGTACGTCGGGAAGTGCTCAGTTTCTTGGAGATAGATTGGTTAGCTGGTCATCAAAGAAGCAAAGAAGCACTGCAATATCTACAACAGAGGCTGAATACATTGCCATGTCTGGATGTTGTGCTCAAATCCTTTGGATGCGATCACAGCTCAAAGACTACGGATTTGACTTCAATAAAATTCCTCTGTACTGTGATAACAAAAGTGCAATTGCTCTTTGCTGTAACAATGTCCAGCACTCTCGATCAAAGCACATCGACATACGTCACCATTTCATCCGAGAGCAAGTGGAAAATAGAGTGGTTGAACTCTACTTCGTGGAAACAAACTATCAACTGGCAGATATCCTCACAAAAGCTTTACCAAGAGAGCATTTCGATTTATACTCCACGACTTGGGATTGAGAGTTTAACCCCTGAAACCCTCAAACGCCTTCAAGAAGGAGAGGATGAGTAAATGAAGTGTCCTCTTGTATCCTTTGTACATAAGTACATAAAAATAGACTTGGTAAATATTTTAAGTCATTTGGAATTACAAAATGGTTTGCAATTACTTCAGATTGCAACCCGGTTCTCATTCGAAGGAAAGATTGTCGTCTTAAAGACAGCTGTTCCTAACAACGGGTAATTAATTTTGCTCGGGCATTGATTACTTTATATCCATGCATATTAGGATAAATGTACGTTTCAGTGCATTTTTCTTAATTCGTAAGAGAAGTCTTCCTGTTTGATAACCAAATAATTTTTCTTAATTGATTCTTCAAAATTATTTGTGTTAACCACGGTGGTAAAAGTGTTGTTGAAAATCAATCCGGACAATTTGATCACTAATCATGACTACAGCTATTTCCGTAGAAAACGAGTCATTCGTGTTGTGGGGGAGAGTGTTGTTCAAATTTAATGTCCGATTGAATCTCCACTTTTTTACTAGTGCCCGATTGTATAGTGTAACCGGGTCTTAGAGAGACAAAAGAAGCTAAGGAACCAAATCTCCAGAGCTCTCACTGCATCAGCTGATGTTCCCTCTAGTGTAACAGAGACAACTGATATAACATCAACACTTCCACCACCACCACCCTCCTCTAACAAAAAACCTACAGGTCTCGAGTATTTGGGAGTTAAAGTTAAAGATCAGATAAATTCTCGAGGCATTCATTAGTGGAAGACTCAGAGATTATTGGCTACCATTAATCAGAGAAGTGAATGATTAAGATATATCATCGGTTAATGCAACATACATCTGTACATTCTAAAGTTTAAGGGAATTGGATGTTATGTGTCAGAGTATGAATCTTTCTGAGTTTTTCACTAAACTTAAAAAACCAGGTTTTTGAGTTTAACGAAAAATCTTTCAAAATTATCATATCTGACACTAACACATGCCCTCAACGATTGAGGGGAGCATTAATATGTTCCGTACACAACTTGTAACTAAAATATGATCATACATCTAAGGTTCTCAAGGTGTATTCTCCCCCCCATGTGCTAAACAGTTTCGAATACATATGCATTGTTGAGGGAGAGCTTTTCTGAATGCAAAAACAATCGGGTACTAAACACTTTGATAGTTATATCATAAGTACCTTGATTGAGTTTTTCAACAGTTGTTTTATGGCAAGGTGAACTGTACCAAAAGACTGACCATGTATTTACTTTTATCGAAGTTATAAGGATGGTAAGGTTAGGTACTCGTTCCCATATCGATCCTGTCATACCTGAGGGATCTACCCAGGGGACAATCCACTAGTTAGTTACTATAAGTCCTTAGGTTTGATTAAAAGGAGGTAAATGTGAGAACAAGGAATAGTGCCGACTGAGATGGAGCTGTTCTTAGTACTAGAATATACCCCAACAAAGGTGCTAGTCATGAAGTCTTCAATAAGCACTGAAGGGTTGAGGAATTGAATAATAATTGTACTAGATAAACAGGTGTAAAGAAGAAGCCCTCATTACATTAAGGCAGAAACCGGGTCATTCATATGCTTTGTTTTTTGACAGAATCACAAGTTGATTTGCTGGACATTGAAAACGACAACATGGACCCAGTGATGCAATGAACAACCCTTCCCAGCCATTCGAGTTTCTTTTAAAAGAGACTTGTCTTCATTTCTCCATGGAGATAAAAACATGTAATCTACTGAACTCAACTCACTTCGAGTAGTTCGTATGAAAGGTGGCAGTCAGCTCCAGCCTATCCGAATCACTAAAATCGATACGCGCACTTTGAGTCTAGAGACAAGAGGATCATCAATTAATCTGTTTAGGACAATTTCTAATTATCTTGCTCTTTCAACACTGTGGAATCAGGTTATCTAAGAGTCCTATGCATTATCCTTTGGGATTATTGCCAACGAATATCCGAGTGATACGAAGGTATTCACTATGAAGATGGAAATCCTGCTAGAGCCTACATCAAACAAGCTCTAGGTAGGTGACTTGTGCGATTCTACAAGAATCAAACTTGTGTCAACTGGAAAGAAACGATGGTGCGATTCTACGTGAATCAATTGTTCCGTAGATAAGATTTTACGTTATTGAGACATTTGGGACAACATCAAAAACTATCGAAGTGTTACAAATATTTCATAATTACACTTAGATGATTTTTTATAATCAATTTTCTCTTTATTTTTAACTGTTTCACATTACAAGATCATTTAAAAGAGAGATGGAGATACCCTGTGCGCGTAATGTCAATTTAATAACCGCCCCCCCCCCCCCCCCCCCCTGAATGACTCAGACACGACCTACACTTGTTATGAGGTTATGAAAGATCTCATAAAGGTGTCAAAGCTTCCGCAAACTCTGATATCATATTATTCTTCACAAGTGCACAAGATGGCAATAGATTACTAGATGATGAGAGATTAAGTTTGGCTGATGATATCAAAAAAGCTCATGATCAAAATAAAAAAGTCAAGTGAACAAGCTCTTATTTGTTATCTAAGATCACTTACAACAAAGTACTAGATGTAACATGAAGAATCAAAAGACTGCAAGCTGTAAGAGCTTAAGTTTAGTGTTTTCAAGGGTGACCTCCCTTAGGGGGAGATTGTTAGATATGAGTAAAAGACTCGGTCACCCCGTATATTTATTGTTTATAATAGTTCTTAGTTTAATAGTTAATCGTATGTCTTTTGGTTTTAAGCCGGGTTCTAATACCTGGTATTTTGTAAAAACTATATAAGCCTCTTCCAACTTTGGAAGAGGCAAGCTAGTCAATTTCATTTTCACTTTAAACACATACACTCTCTCTCTAAAATATCTCTCTATGTGTTTCTCTCTCTAGAAACTAGCCCAACTCAAGAATCATCACCCGTGTCATGAATTAAACGATCCTACATGGTGTTTGATAACTATGGTTGTACTACGAACCAGAGTGTGAGATATGCTGCTAGTTGCTTTGTGAATAAAGCTTTAACTTGGTGGAATACCCAAGTCCAAGCGAGAGGCCATGAAGATGCAATTGGTATAAGTTGGAACGATTATAAGGCGTTGCTTATGGAGGAGTTCTGTCCAAGCAACGAGATGGAGAAACTGGAGAATGAGTTTTGGAACCACACTATGGTAGGAGCCAATCATGTCGCCTACACTGACAGGTTTCATGAACTGGCTAAACTAGTCCCTCACTTATTTACTCCCGAGTCTTCGCGTATCAAGAGGTACATCAATAGGTTGGCACCTCAAATCCGTGGTATACTTCGGGCGACCCAGCCAACTACCATGCAGAGTGCTATCTTGATGGCCGGAATACTCACTGACGAGGATGTCCATTATGGGACGTTGACTAAAGGAAATGATAAGAGGAAAGAGATGGAGGAATCAAGTAAGCAAGGAAGTAGAGGGAAAGATAATAAGAAATCTAAGACTGGATCGGGGTTTGTGTCAACAGTTCCTCCCAGGAACAAAAATGTGAGCACATACCCTAGGTGTGCTAGATGTTATACTTTCCACCTGGAGAATGCACCTTGTAAGTTGTGCTATAAATGTCAGAAACCAGGTCATTTAGCGAAACAGTGTTGGGCACCAATTAGGTAAGTGGCGCCTATGAATGCGGTTAGGATAGGGCTGAATCAGAGAGCATGTTATGAATGTAGGAGTCTAGACCATTTTCGTAATAGTTGCCCCAAATGAAATCAAGCAACTGGACCAACAAGGAACCCATTGGCTTTGGAGGGAAGCATGAACACCCAAAGCAATGGGAACCAAGCAAGAGGAAGGGCATTTAATGGGAATGCAGTAGAGGCTCTGCAGGATCCCAAAGTTGTGACGGGTACATGTTCTTTAAACAATTAATTCGCTACAGTTCTTTTTGATTCCGGAGCTGATTTTAGTTTTATTTCTACTAAGTTTGCGCCTTTACTAAATGTGGAACCTTGTACTGTAAACCCTGGTTATGTGATAGAAATAGCTGATGGTAAGAGTGTCGAAGTTGATAAGGTTATTCGTGATTGCAAACTAGAACTAGGAAACTCCTTGTTCACTATAGATTTGATACCATTGGGACATAGAAGTTCTGATGTGATTGTGGGGATGGACTGGTTGTCCAAGAATGAAGTTGTTATAGTATGTCATGAGAAAGTAGTAGAAATACCGATAAAAGAGGGTGGGATACTTCAAGTTCACGGGGAACATACTTTAGGAGCCGCCAAAGCCCTAATGAACGCTAAGAATGATGAACCTGGATAAGTGATAGACCCGTAGTGCGAGATTTTACTGATGTGTTTCCGAAAGACTTGTTGGGGCTACGACCGCAACGACAAGTTGAATTCCGTATAGACTTAGTTCCTGGAGCGACGCCGGTCGTGAAACCTCCTTATCGTTTGGCACCCTCGAAAATGCAAGAATTGTCTAGGCAACTTCTAGAGTTGCAAGACAAGGGTTTCATACGACCTAGCCATTCACCGTGGGGATCACCTGTACTATTCGTGAAGAAGAAGGATGGATCTTTTCGTATGTGTATCGACTATAGGGAGCTGAACAAAATAAATATTAAAAACCGTTATCCACTCCTTAGGATCGATGATTTATTTGATCAGCTACAAGGAGCGTGTTATTTCTCTAAGATAGATCTTCGGTCAGGATATCATCAGCTATGTGTGCATGAAGATGACATTCCAAAGACCGCATTTCGAACGAGATATGGACATTTTGAGTTTACGGTTATGCCATTTGGGCTGACCAATGCACCAGGCAGGCTTTCATGGAATTGATGAAACCGGGTACTGGGCAAACGTATCTAGATAGTTTGTCAATTGTTTTCGTTGATGACAGTCTGATCTACTCAAAGACGAAGGAAGAGCATGAAGTTCACTTGAAGTTAGTGTTGGAGTTATTGAGGAAGGAGAAGTTGTATGCGAAGTTTTCTAAGTGTGAGTTTTGGCTACATGAAGTACATTTCCTTGGACACGTGGTTAACCATAGTGGTATTCACGTGGACCCAAGTAAAATAGAGGCGGTGAGGAATTGGAAAACATGAATTACGACCATGAAACCGTATGTTGCTGGAAGTCTGATGTGATATACAACCATGTCGGTCGTCTGATTTGATAGAAAAACCTCAACGGTGTGGTGTGGAAGACGTAGACGGCAGAAAGATAAGGGGGAGAGGCTGGTTTCTGACTTGAGGGGTTGTTTGTTTTTAAGAGAGGGAGAAATAGCCAGATCCAAAAGTGATGGCAGATTTTATGAAATAATAATTGGTGGGTTAGGTTGTGTGTAATAATATGGTGGGTCAAATACCTACAATACCCTTCTCATTTTATTAACAATATTTCTTTTCATTTATAAGTAAAAGCCACTTGTTAGATTTTTATTGGGTTCTTATTTTTATAACATTAAGAAATCTCTCATTTGATCTCAATTCTATATACATATGTATTTATATGTATGTATGTATGTATGTATGTATGTATGTATTTATATATATATATATATATATAGTCAGAAAGAGTTGAATATAGAGTTGTTTAGTGATTATGAGTGTGAGATTCGCTACCATCCTGGTAAGGCGAATATGGTGGCTGATGCGTTAAGTAAGAAAGAACGAGTAAAACTTAGACGTGTTCGAGCAATGGCTATGATCATTCAGTCTGGAGTGAAGGGGATGATATTGGCAGCCCAAAGTAAGGCGTTCAAATAGGAGAACGTTCTTGTAGAAAGACTACATGGCTTAGATCAGCAGATGGAAAGGAAGGAAGACGGGAGTTTGTATTTTCTGGATAGGATATGGGTTCCTCTAGTAGGAGATGTGAGAATAGTAATTTTGAACGAAGCTCATAAGTCTAAGTACTCTGTGCATCCTAGAGCGGATAAGATGTACCACAACCTGCGTGATATGTATTGGTGGTCGGAAATGAAGAGAGATATTGCTACATACGTTAGTAAGTGTTTGACTTGTGCAAAAGTGAAGGCTGAGCATCAAAGACCTTCGGGTTTACTGCAACAACCTGAGATACCAGAGTGGAAGTGGGATAAGATCACTATGAATCTTATTACCAAGTTACCTAGGTCAAGAAGTAGGCATGATACGATATGGGTAATAGTTAACAAACTTACCAAATTAGCTTATTTCCTAGCAATTCGTGAGGATTCTAGTACAGAGAAGTTGACGAGATTATATATAGATGTAATTGTGGCATGTCATGGAGTGCCTGTGTTGATTATTTTGGATCGAGATGGGCGATTTACTTCACACTTTTGGCAAACGGTACAGAGAGCGTTAGGGATAAGATTAGACTTTAGTACTGCTTATCATCCTCAAACGGATGGACAAAGTGAGCATACAATTCAGACTTTGGAGGATATGTTAAGGGCGTGCGCTATAGATTTTAGTGGTAGTTGGGATATCCATATACCATTAGCTGAGTTTTCTTACAACAACAATTATCATTTGAGCATTCAGTATGCTCCATTGGAGGCCTCGTATGGTAGGAAGTATAGGTCACTTGTGTTATGAGCAGAGATTAGAGAGGGCAGTTTGATTGGACTTGAGTTAGTATTAGAGTCGACAGATAATGTGGTATTGATAAAGGAAAAGCTCAAAGTGGTGAGAGATCGTCAAAAGA
>BQNB010156075.1:0-15310 GCA_026074375.1 Tanacetum coccineum | reverse complement strand
CCTTGTTTTAGCAAAGGGAAAAGGTTAGCTTTATTTTCCATTTTTGCTTATTTTTTATGTCATTTGCTTATTGTCTGCTTTTTGCTTGCTTATTTCTACTTATCTTGCTTATTATGTCCTTAAGTAGTGTAATATGCCTAGTTTAAAGTTTAGTTATAGCTTGCTTTAAAATTTCTTATGTTCTGTCCACTTTAAGTCAGAACTGCTCATTAGCTTATTTTATTAATAAGTGATTATTTCTTCTCAGGATTTGCTTATTAGT
Source organism: Tanacetum coccineum (assembly GCA_026074375.1). NCBI lineage: Eukaryota > Viridiplantae > Streptophyta > Magnoliopsida > Asterales > Asteraceae > Tanacetum > Tanacetum coccineum. The sequence continues at coordinate 15,048 of BQNB010156075.1, read as the reverse complement.
CTTTTACTTGCTTAGTGCTTTATCTGTCTTTCAAAATCCAGGGTTTATTTAGGTTTGTTCAAGCTTAAAATGGAATTTTAGATTTTAAAGGGGTGTTTGGTTTAAGACTTAAAATGGGTCAAAATGAGTTTAAAATGGTTTTGGGTCACTAAGCTAACTTCACCATGCTTTGATTTAGTCCTTAAGTCAGTTTTTAAAAGTTTTTAAAGTCTAAATTCTAAGTTTAAGGTTTGATGAACTCATTGCTTGAATCTGAGTTTTTCTAGTTTGGTATCATGGCTTATTTGTTTAGATTTTGGTTAAGAACTTGTAAGTGTTGTTTTCATACTTGTTTAAGGTCTAAAATGCAGTAGGAATATAGTAAGTTCAAGTGTGCAATTGTCAATTGTGCTTCAAGTAAAAATTTGTCAAAGTAGTTTTTTCGTTTTAAAACTTAAAAAGTCATTTCAATAGCAAATTTAGATTAGTTAATGTAGGTTTTAGAACTTGAATTTGATAGCATAAGCTCTTATAATATCAAGCTTTATCTGTTTTTTACTTTTTGAGTTTTTAAATTAGCTTAATCTAGCTTAATTTTAGGGCTTAAAATCACCAATTTTCAAATAAAACCAAGTCAATACATACTGATTATGGTCAGTATGTACTGACCTCTTTTTCAATTGCTTTCCAGCTTATTTCATTAGCTTATTTTTAGTCTTAAGTGTTCATTAGGTATAGGGCTTAATATGTTTTAGCTTAATTTAGTTTTTAAAGCTTATTTACTAGCTTAAAAATAGGCCTGCAGATAGCTTTTTGTCTTTTACAAAAACTTGAAAAAACTTAGCATACTGAGTGAAACTGCCTTTTTATGTGGTTTTTTCATGGCTTATCTGTATTTCAAAATGCTTTTTCTTTGTTGATTCTTGTAGCTTAATATATAAGCTTGGTTGTCCTTTTGGTCAATAAGCCATAAGGATTTGATTCGGGGCTTAAAACTAAGCCCAAAACTGCCTCATTGGGCCGTTTAAGTACTCTTTTTGGCCAAATTGCTTAATAGCTTATTTGAGCTTTTCAGCTGTTAGAATTGCTTAAACTTAGTTTAGATTTGCTTATTAAGTTAGGATTAAAGTGCTTTTAGTTTATTTAGCTTAGGTTAGAGTTTATTTAAGCTTATTAGCTTTTTCAGTTTAGAATGTCAAGTTTAAAATCCTTTTAGGTGAATCTATCATTTAAGCTTAGTATTAGCTCATTTTATTTGCTTATTTTTGTTCCTTAGTGCTTATTAGGTGTAGCTAATCGTCTATTTTTAGCTTATTTGTTTGTCCCTTAGCTTATTTAGCCTTAAAAGGCTAAACAATTAGCCTTTTAGCCTTTAACCAAGTCTGTCACTTTTAGAAGCTTATTATCAGCTTATTTTAGCTTTTTATAAAAAGTACTTTTTCAAAAGTTTCACATTTTCAGGTCTTAAAGATTTTTCAAAAATAAATTTCAAAAAAAAATACTTGGGAAATTAGAAAGTCATGGGTGGGCAAGGCTTGAACTCGTGACCTCCACAACCTCTACCAAGCATTTTAACACACCACACACGACCACTCTGCCCTTGGGTCTTTTCCATTCACTCTTTGTCTTATTTTTTATTTATACTCTTTTTACCCTTTAAGCCTTTCAGCTTATTATAGCTTATTTCGTGCTTATTTCATTAAGCTGTTTGTACCATTTTATTTTTCCTAGATTATGTTTAGTTCAAAGTATTTTCTGTAATTTTTTCAGAATTTTTAAAATTTGTTTACTATTTTTTATGCATTTTTAGATTAAATCAGTTTTAAATTCATAATAAATAAAATCAAAATCAAAAAAATATAATTCTTTTTTTTAAAATTTTCTTTTATCATTTAGGACTTGTAAAAATTAAATTTGCATTTGTAGGGTTAAATTTGAAGAATTTAGTTTTTTAAAGAACGAGATTTGAATCCCGTTATCGTTTTTAGTGTTTTAGCCTTAATTGCTTATCGTTTTTAGTGTGCCTTTACTTGTTTTAGCATTTTAGTTATAGAAATAGAAAACCAATATCAAATCTTTGATATTCAAGCATTCTTCCACAAACGTTACCTCGATTTTCCATTCGCACCTCGTCGGGACACGACCCGGGAAGGTTTTAGGGATTTTACTTTGGGTAAAAGTAATTATCCTTATAAAAAGCTCTCTTGGAATACTTCTCTACTTATTATTGATATTTGTGATTTATTTATATATGTATATATATATATATATATATATATATAGAAACCAAAGCGATCAGTATATATGTGCATTTTTATTTTGCACGCTCTTACTTTAGCATGATTAAATAAAAGAGGTATAATATCCAAAACATAGTTATTTTGCACGCTCTTACTTTAGCAAGAAACTAGCCAATTACAAAGAAACAAGTTGAGGATTTTTTAACCAATCCACCCAAGTAAAATACGCATTACATCTATATCGAACCCAATAAAAATAATGCGAAACAACATCATCAAATATCGACGCCTTAGAAGGAGCCATCGAGCCAAAGACATACTTGTTCCGGATTGACCAAATATGCCACCACATCCCGTAACACACTCCTTCCAACACCTTTTTAAGCCTAACAGGAAGTCTAAGATTTAAAATCCAATCTGCCTAGTCTTCATATGAAGCCATCTCCCTGTAGCTCACATCCCACCATCTGCAAATCTTACAAAAAATCTCTTTAACATCTTGGCACTTAAAGAATAAATGTCTCGATGATTCCACCGCATTACCACATATCGGAAAAAGGATAGAATCAATATCTATACCTTTATAAGAAATATTTAGTCTAGTAGGAAGACAATCTAATCTCACCTTCCACGCAAGCACATTTACCTTGATGGGCACCGCTTTGATCCACCGAGTCTTAGAAGACACATCCGGCAACCTTCGATCATCAATCAATTTTCTAACCGAAGCAACGAAAAAATCACCTGAACCTTCTAATGACCACACCCACTTATCGTTCATAGGAACAAGAGAAACACCCTCAATATTCAACAACAAATCTACCATTTAAGATTGCTCCACACCACTCCTTGGTTCACGACGAAAAGAATAAGCCATACTAGAATGCGATAGTTTGGTAGCAACATCAATACTTTTATCTACCTCTAAAGCATATAATCTTGGGTACTTATACTTAAACGCCACATTATCTTGCCATACATCATGCCAAAAAGAAGTATCTGCACCATTCCCTAATTTTTTTTTCATAAAGCTGTATATATCAATACCTTGTGCCTTTAAAGTCTCCATCTCCTGGACAATGTCATGCCAAATAGACATATGACCACATTTCAAACTCTTGCCAATATTCCCATCATTACCATGGATAGCCATAATGACCCTAGCCCACAACGATGACTTATGAGTCATGAACCGCCATATCTATTTAAATATAAGAGCTCTATTCAATGCATATAAGCTGGAAACGCCAAGTCTACCTTTCTCTTTAGAGGCCAAAACATTTTTCCATTTCACCCATATTGACTTTTTACTACCTAATCCAATACCATTAAAAAACGACCCCGAATAGACTCCATACGATGAAGAACCTTCATAGGTACCTTAAATATAGACATATGATAAATTAGCATCGACCCTAACACCGACTTAAGGAGCGTTAGTTTACCACCTATCGATAAAGTCTTCATCTTCCATTTCGAGAGACGAGCTGTCATATTATATACAATCTCATTCCAAGATTAAATACGAGACATAAACCCCCCCACTTTTGAACCTAAATAAAAGAAAGGCGCCTTAAGAATGGAGCATCTAAATTTTTCCGCAGCTTGTTCTACTTTATGCTCATCCACAACTATCCCCATAATTTTACTCTTGCTCATATTAATGAGAAGACCCAAAGCACGATAAAAACAATCCAAGACATAAACAATAGTATTCATATTCATCTCACTCCATTGTCCCACAAAGATCGCATCATCAACATAAAACATATGAGATAATTGCATCGAAGAATCTAACATAATACCTTTAAACATACCCGCATCCATAACTCTTTGAAACAAAATACGGAGGCTTTCCATGATCAAAATAAATAAAAAAGGAGAGAGAGGGTCACCCTGCTTCCCTTGAGGAATTGAAATTCCTCCGTGGGACTACCATTGAAAATCACCAAACCCTATGAAGATCGAATCCATCCACGCCACCTATCTCCAAAGCCAAACTTTTTTAAAACGTCATCTAAATGTTCCCAACGAACCGAATCATATGCCTTTTCAAAGTCAACCTTAAAAATGAAAGAATGTTTCTTCTTCGACTTACACCATTGAAAAATCTCGTTAAGAATAAACGGGCCATCAAGTATTTGTCTAGTCGCAACAAAAGCCGATTGGACTTTATTAATAATATCCCCTAGAAACACCACAAGACAATTAGCCAAGACCTTTGCAATGATTTTATATAAACTCCCTATTAAACTTATCGAACAAAAATCCTTAACTATTTTAGCATCAGATGTCTTCGGAATCAAGGAAATAAATGAAGAATTACAACCTTTAGGAATAGACCCAACTCGAAAGAAATATTTCATCACCGCGACCACGTCATCTTCAATTAACTTCCAAAAATGCCGATAAAAGCCGAACGTGAAACCATCCGGACCCGGGGATTTATCTACCCCACAATCCCAGACCGCCCTTTTAATCTCTTCATTAGACACCTCAATTTCCAAATCAAATTTTTGAATGGATGTTAATTTACAAGGAAAGTCCATATTGCTATTGAGACGAACTTCCTGAGGGCTCTTGAACCTGTTTTTAAAATGAGTTAAAAACTCATGTTTCACCAAAACTGGGTTGTCGATCCATATACCATCAGCCAATACACCACGAATGGATATTTGGTTTCTTTTTTTGTTTAAAATCCCGTGATAGTATTTCGAGTTCTCATCTCCTTCAATAGCCCACTTAATCTTAACTTTTTGGTCCGCCTCCATCAATTGCAACTTTTCCAACTCCTGAATCGACTTGATAACCGCCCTTCTTTTATCCATGATATCATCATTACCGCCTCCTTTATCAATAATCAACTCCAAATCTGACAACTCTACTTTAAGCATTGATTTACTATTTTTTGAGTTATTCCGCATGTCTTTACTCCAAGCACGCATCCTCAATTTAAGATATTTCAACTTCTTCATCAAATTTAACATATTGTTTTCCTTGTCTATGGGAGCTTCTGACCAGGTTTTTGTAACAAGCTGCTCAAACCCATCCACTTTAATCTAATACTGAAAAAATCAAAAAGGAATAGGCCCGTAATCATGCTTGGCTTCACACAATAGAATTGGACGATGTTCAGATAAATATCTATCCAAAGTGATCGCTGAGATATTAGTACTCGAACTCATAAGACTTTTAGAAATAAGAAAACGGTCAAGTTTACTCATCTTTGAAGCTGATTTATGACACCACGTGAAAGAGCATCCTCCAAGAGGAACCTCCTCCAGACCCGCACTCGCGATGAAAGAGTTAAAAGCATTTCCACCTTGAACATTAAACGCCGATCCAAATCTTTCATTTTTCTTGCGAACTTCATTAAAGTCCCCCATAATTATTACTTCACCTTCCTAGCTATCAATCACATGAACCAAATAGTCCCACAACATCTTCTTTTCTGTTAATTCTTGAGGGGCATACACCGAAACAATAAGGAGCAATTTACCATTAGTAACCCAATGACCTCTAATCATCACAAAATAATCCGAAACAGATGCATTAATTTTCTTAAACGAATTCGGATCCCACACACAAAGAATCCCACCCGAGTTTCCAACCGAATCACTATGCACATAATCAAAAACAAAATTTCCCCAACACCTCTGAATGTCAAACAACTCTATAGGCTCCTTTTTAGTTTCCTGCAAAGATAAAAAGTTCACCTTATTACGTACACACAACTCCTTTACCCAATCTTTTTTTAGCCTTTTGGGCAAGGCCTTGAATATTTAAAGACAACATATTTATCGATAAGCTTCATTCACTCCTTGTGATCCAATGATCTCTTCCATGTTTTTCATACATCCATCCATATTATACCTATAGTTTGTCCTACCTTCACTAGTTCGTCCATCAAAAGTATTATAGATCCACCAGACCGAGGAGTTTCAGACTTTTTAAAATGGCCCGAGCATACAAATTCTGTACCCTCTTCCTTTGAAAAGATTGTTTTTGAACCAGGTTCCACAACACCAGCCTCTCGGTCAGATATATTTCTCTGTTTAGAAGTATCTACGTCAGTTTCTACATCTTCCCTTGGTGTAAAACCAGGAGGATATTTCAAGCTATCATCTGTACTCAAAACCTCCTTAGTATTAGATTTCTTGTTAAGTAAAGTATATACGTTAAAAGGATTTGTTGATCCCACTTGAATGGATCTTGAATTCCTTAGCTTGTATAAGGTTTAGTTATGCAAGATAAATCCTACACAACTATGATAGAAACTTTGTAAAATATATCAAAGATTATGTGGAATCTAATCTTTGATCAATAAGAAGAATATTCAATAGAATAGTAATTCTAATGAACACACAGATTAACAAACAAAGCTTCAATATATTAATACGAATACTTTAACTAGTATTAGGGTTACAAAACCTTGAAGCTATGAATAGATTGATAGACAATGAAAGATGTATCAATCTCTATGCCCTAGGACCTCCTTTTATACACCAAGGAGTCCTAACTGGCTTACCATATTTTCCTAAGTTATCATGATCTTCTAAACAAATAACTTATACGTATCTTTTACAAAAATATCTCATACATATCTCATAAGCAATCTTTATCTTTTCTTCTGTCTTTGTCCATCTCTTGACAGCAGAAACTCTTTTAGCAGTCTTAATCTTTCAGCAGTTGTAACTTTGTACCAGCAACATTAACTCTGAACACTAGCAGTAGTAACTTATACACCAACAGCATTAACTTAGCAGTCTTAACTTCCATTAGCAGTAGTAACTTCCAAACAGCATCAAAAAGCTTTTAATCCTAACATTCCTCCCCTAAACTTGATATTTATCTTCAAAATCTCAAGTTTCTTCATTGAAAGCTTTATTAATCACCAGGAGGATGCTTTGAAACACTTCATTCAGGTACATAGCCTTCCTTAAGCTGTTTCTTGACCAATCTAAGAAGCTCATATGCCATTTGACACTTATAATCAACTTGAAGCTTTACATCATTAAACATCTAATGTAGTGTGTGCTTTGTAAGTGGATACATCTTCTCAACCAATAGATAATATGGTATGGACTGCACCGTTACACAGTGAACTCCACAAAAATCAAAAAGCTTCTAATTCAGCACTTTAACTAATCCTTGTTGATTATTCCATACACCATCTTCAACATGATGTTCAAACATGGTCTTAAAATTAAGAAGTAAGAAATTATCCATGTAATTCACTGGATCTGTCTTCTTAAATCTAGCTTTGACTATCCTCCAAAGAACTTCTAAGTCTTCTCTATCAAAGTTTTTAAGCATCTTTGTAAAAGTTAAGTACATCTGAGAATTACCATCTGCTCTGATAATTTGGAAAAAGCTCTTCTTCCCTTCTTGGTGGATCTTATAGTCAACAATTGGAATTTTGACAGACAATGGTGTAGCATTAATAGTTACATCATCTCCATCATCTGGAACTATTTCCAAACATTGCTTAAGCTCTTTAGCTTCCTTAGCATCATCCACTTCTGCTTCCACCTTCTCATCTAACTTTTGCTTCTTTGATTTGTCAGATTCAAGCTCATCTCTTGCTCTTTTTGAACTGCTCTCTTCTCTTGTCTCATTGCCTTCTACTCTTACTTCACCACCTTCTAACAATTTTGTATCCATATCTACAAATGTGTTTACCCTTTTTATAGCTTTGTCAAATAAGTCTTGAATAGTGGCAAAGGACTTATTCTTTAAGTCTTTAGGCTTCCATCCTGCTATATTCTTCAGATAGGTACACATTATACTCCTTAGTTGAGCTTTTGTGGGTGGTCTATTTCTCTTTTCTTCTGCTCTTTTTGCTGTAAAGTGTTTTTTTCTTTCCTCCAAGAGTTGAACAAATAAAGTAGCCTTTTCTGCATCAGTCAACTCTTCTTGTTCCTCTGCTTGCAGCCTTTGAGCTAATTCATAGTCAGTCTCAACCTTATCCTGAATATCATTCCATTTTGCAATTAAGGCAGCATTGACTTCTTCTTTTTCTCTTGCAATCCTCTCTTCCTTATCAAATTGAGCTTGTAGCCTTATAGCTTCTTGTTCATCAAAGAGGACTTGATCTTTCTTCTTTCATCTTTAAAGGTTCTTCAACTATAATTCCTTTACCCTTGTCCTTTAAAGGAATTACTGGTGTAGTTGTTGTTCTTGTTTCACTTGGCTCTTGAAGAAGAATTCCTGTAGTAGTTTTTGTTGTAGTTGTTGTTATTGATTCACTTGGCTCTTGTTTAGGAATAACTAGCCCTTTAGCTTTGGGTCTTGCACTCCTCAACTCTGCAAGTGTTTGAGCCAAAGTAAATTCAACAGTAGTTATTGTAGCAGCACTAACTGGAGCAGCATCACCAGCAGTACCAACTACTTCTTCAACAACATTAACTTCATCATCTTTCTTCTTAGCAGCAACATCACTTTCAACAACCACCTCATCACCTTCAAGATCATTTACACCAAACATAACTTCATCTCTAGGAACATTGACCAGGTAAATGTCTTCATCAGCATCTATAGCATTTATCCTCCACTGTTTGGATACATCCCCCTCACCCAAACCTTCATCCTTAGAGGAGACAACCTAAGCACTTAGACCAACCTTGTACAATCTTTTGAGTTTCTGAGTTCTTGACCTTTGCTTCTTCTCAAGCTTCTTGACCCTCCTTTTTAAGCTTTCAATCTCTAATGCCTGAGTGGTCTTTGTGTGTTCCAAATCAAGAACCCGGTTTTATAAGTTGGTACACAATACTATCAATTCCTTAAGTTTCAGTCCATCCTCACCACTGAGTTGTGGATCATTGGAATGTGTAGGTACATTCTCCTCATTGACAGCCTTAGCTACTATAGGCTCTGTAGGACCACTGGATTGAGGTATCTTAGTGTCCTTTTTCTTTGGTATAACACCCTGTGTTTTCAAGTCATTGACGACATCAATAAATTCACAATGTACCTTTTTGAATTGTACGTGTTTGCTTGAAATTATAAACGTTAAGTTAAATCGCGTACGCCAAAAATTAGCGTTCAATGTAAACGGGCATCAAACAAATAAATGTTTACATCAAGCAAGGGTTATATAATTATTTTAAGGATAATTATTAACTTTGTTCATTTTTATTTTTATCGGATACGTAAAGTGTATACGTTTCGCGATAAATTGCGTTTAGGCACTCCCGGAACCACAAAAACTTTTCTACGCTTCAACAAATACCCACATTTATACCCAATACATATTAAATTACTCTAATATATCCTTGTTATCATGGAATGCCGAAATTTATGGCAAGTTATACAAGAAAAATAAGAAAAACTTCCATTTGGTCAATTTTTACTACACCATACTTCTTTAAACTCTACACCATACTTCTTATTTCTAACCCATACCTTGATTACTTTGACACTAAAAGACCATCTATGGACCATGCCTATGTTACTTGGACAACTATTTTCACCTTTTTGGTCATCTATCTTCTTATATAAATACATTGCTTAAGAGATATAACACTTACATACAATAACACTTAGTAAATTTTCACAATCTTTCTCTCCCCATCTCTATATTGCTACGGCAATTATCAAGCACTCTACCAAATCCATAGAAATTTTTATACAACCCATACACACTTATACACATCCATTATAAGGTATTCTAAGGTGATCCCAAGCATTGGCTAACCCTTTTTCAAGTATAACTCAATCAATAGAAAGAAAGCTAGGGTTTTTATTAAGAAAACAAGGGTTTTATTTGTGCAAGCTTTGGTTTTGTGGCTAAACAAGGGTTTAGCACTAGCTCATCATCATCATCATACATCTTAAGGTCCACTTGAACTCTTTATGTTCTTATAATTTTCATTTTTATGCATATGGTTATTCTATTTAGCTTAAATCACCATTTAGGTTTTATTCATGAAAATGAAGTTTATACTTGAAATGATCATTTTACACACTCATATACATGTGGTGTTATTACTTACATCATGTTAAAAAGGATGAGAAAATATTGTATCAAGTTATTTTGGTGTAAAAATGATTATGGGTAAATTAGGGTTTATAATAATTCTTAATATGTTTCAAGTGAAAGAAATACAAATGACATGTTAAGGTTAATTATGGACTTATATTGATGTTATATGATCATTAAAATGAGGTTATATCAAAGTGAGAAAACTTGTACACCTATGATTTATATGAAAAATGGCTATACATGAACTTATGGTAAAATGGATTAATTATAAAAGTTATGCCTTATCATGTATTATGAAGGACTTATAAACTTTGGACAAAATGACTTTGATGGGATTATGGACATAATATACATATGATATATGATATATATAAAGTATAAGACTTGTAGTAAAAAGTATAAAGTGGTAAAATATAAAAACAAGGCCAAAAATGAACTTAAGAATGTCATGCAAACATTCTGTCCCAAAGTGCTATAAAAATATACTTATTTTATATTTTTATAAGATAATACATTTCACGACGATTCCGAAAAGGTAAGAAATAAAATACGACATTTACGGGTTTTACGACAACAAATACGAATTATATAAAACTCATGTCTGTTATGAACAGTAAAAGTTACTGTTCATCAGGGGACAAAATTTATGAAAATGTCAAATATCGATAACCCGTCTTAATACGAAAAGATGGGCATAAGAAACGCGAGAATCGGGCTTAAAACGCAAAAGTTATGCTAGTTTTACTAAAACGGTAATTATAAACGTTTTAACTTATTAAACACAATTTTACCAAAACCATTAGTTGGTGATTGAGCTAGATAGAATATTATGTGGTTATCAAAGTACTATATTACTAGGGAGTTTCATAATGAGGCCTCTTCGGATGGCGTTTCGACGAGTTGTTGGATTTACGATTTAAAGTGTCCTAACTCCTCGAACGTCATGTCATGACCTCTTTAATAATAATAGCCCGAACGATAGTACGAGGTAACAACTATAAGATTATATTCAAGTACATGGTACTTATACAACCTATGATAATTTAGGTTGCATTTGATCTTTTACGTGACGCTTTATCTGCGATATTTGGATTATCAGAACTCAAGGTGAGTTCATAGCCCCATATTTTTTTTACGATTTCGATGATTTATAACTTTGGGGTGGAAACATGCTTTGTTTTATAAATTAGACGCAAGTGGATAATTTATATTGATTACATGTTTGCCTAGGTTGCGATAACCCAGTTAAGCCCCATGTCATGAACTGTCAATTGCATAGATGTAATTGGGAATTACATTATGTGAGCGTGAATGTTATTTAATAGATCTAATCGAGAAACGACCTCCCCGTTCGGGTGACTAGCTATCACCGGGAACGAACGTTATAGCATGTCAAAATTAGGATGTTTAGGGTTAAACATCCAGATGGGCGTAAATTGCAATATATATTATAATTGCAAGAAAGATTGTCGAGCTTCAGTGTCATGAGCTTAGTGGTTGCATTTGATCAATTCGCGTGGTGCGTTAATTGTGATACACTTGGCATTACTCACTCAAGGTGAGTTCATAGCCCCACATTTTACATGTTTTTGTTTTACAAAGTTTTTGGGGTGGAAAACATGTAATGCTTTACAATTGGACACAAGTGGTTAAGTTTCATGTTATGATTACGTGTTGCCTAAGTAGCGATAACCCATATCTGAGCCCATTGTCATGAACTGTCAATTGCGGGATTGTGAGCGCGAATGTTATTAATAGATCTATTGGGTTTGACAACCCCGTTCGGGTGATTAGCTATCACTGGACAAACGAACGTATACCATGTCGAATATAGGATGTTGCGGGTTAGAACATCACCACGGGCAATGTAGGCCATTAATTTGGTATTCATACACGTCAAGCTTCAGTGTCATGAGCTTAGAGAAACGTAATTACATTTATATGATATCTGCATCTGTTGCATTATCATACACTTGGGAAATCTTGTGGTCCTACAATATATGATTTATCAAACCTATGAATTCACCAACATTATTGTTGACGTTTTAAAGCAATGTTTTTCCAGGGGATCAATAAGCACAAGGTGCGATGGATACATTGTAGTTTTGATTTTGGCATGTCTTGCATTAAAGATTTGTCGCATTTCATTTTGTTATTCTGTTATGGGCTGAAAATCTTTGTATTTTGATCAAGTGAACAAGTTAAGCTTCGGGCTTATGTATAACAATACTTGTTAATCCCTGTATCGTTTTCAAACGACTTTTTAGTCGTTCTATATATATCTTGTGTTGTTGATCTATGAAGTAACACGCCCCGGACCCTTATTCCGCTGCGACCCAATTTGGGGGTGTTACAGATTGGTATCAGAGCCAGGTTATAGAGAACCAAATTGTTAGATTTGGCTCAAATGTGAAATGGATACTCGGGTTTTGGCTCAAATGTGAACCAAAATTGTTAGATTTGGCTCAAATGTGAAATGGATACTCGGGTTTTGGCTTAAACCCGCAAATTTTTAAAAAAATGGACAGAAAGTGTTATACCCAGTAAAGATAGTGGACCAAAATTGTAGTTTTCTCTATTAAGTACTAATATAAGCTATTTTGAATTTTCAGATTCAGTCATGTCAGATTCGGATGAATCAGGGATTACACACACGGAGGTCTCCAGCCCATTTGAGGATCTATCAGACATCGGATCACCTAGAGCCAATGAGCATGAGTTAATTGAGCTACCTTACATGCCAGAGGACCCATACTTGGAGGCCGCTCTTCAGGCACCACCCTCTCCAGATTATGTGCCTGTCCCGGAGGAGCCAGAGCATGCACCACCTTCGCCAGATTATGTTCCAGGTGTAGAGCATGCTGATGATGAGATCGTTTCTGAGGACCAGCCGTATGCTGAGAATGCCTCACCCATTGCACTATCACCTGATTATGTTCCGGAGCCTGATCCTGAGGCAGACCCGGAGGAGGATGATGATGAGGACCCTGAGGAGGATCCTATCGACTATCCTGCTGACGGAGGAGATGACGGAGATGATGAGATGGACATTGAGGAGGATGAGGATGACGAGATGGATGTTGAGATTGACGAGGAGGCGGAGGAGGAGCACTCAGCTCCTGCCTACCCGGTAGTTGTTGCTTTACCAGCTACTGCCCCGTCTGCAGAGGAGACTGAGCCGTTTGAGACTGATGAGTCTGCGGCCACACCACCACCTCACCCTGCATATCGTATGACAGCCAGGATTACTATTCCAGAGCCATTACCTGTACCAGCATGGTCTGATTCTGAGGTTGCCAGACTGCTTGCTATATCTTCCCCACCAGCATCACCACTATCTCTATGGTCTTCATCACCACCCCAGATTCCTTTCCCACTATCACCACCCTCACCTGTGTTGACAGCACCACCTCCTAGTCCTATTCGTTCATTGGGCTATCGAGCTGCCATGATTTGGATGAGAGCTAAGGCTGCAGCTACCTCCCATTCACTACCATTACCACCACCCTTCATACTCTCCCCCACCAGACCAGATGCACCACCACCCTTGCCTACATCAGCTCCTACTTCATTCCCACCACTATTACTACCCTCTGACCGTTAGAGAGAGGACAGACCCGAGGTTAACCTACCACCTCGGATGGGGTTAGGCATCGCTCTGGGTCCCAAGTATAAGGTAGGAGAGAGCTCCGCCGCTGTTGCTGCTAGACCAACTGGAGGTTTTAGGGCCGATTATGGTTTTGTTGCCACTATGGACAGGGAGACTAGGCGTGACCCAGAGAGATACGTTGGATATGGGATCACAGATTCATGGGATGAGATTGTTGAGACCTTACAGGGAGCCCAGTTAGTACCGATACAGAGTTGGGTGCACACATGAGAGAGTTTGAGTCTATGGTTAGACGAGATACAGATGAGATCTACACCAGGCTAGATGATGAGCAGGGACAGAGACAGTTATTGGCCGGTCGGGTCAATATGCTATTCAGGGACAGACGTGGACATGCACATACACGTCTTTTGATGGAGACCGAGGCTGGTATGTCTAGAGAGGCTAGGGGACGAGCGATCTTGCTCATGGAGGGGTTATATCACTACGCACCACAGTTCATGCACAGATGTCAGAGATCACAGAGTTACAGTCAGCGGACCGAAGGAGACAGAGAGCGATTTCAGAGTTGCTAGAGACAGACCGCAGGAGGCGTGAGGAGATGAGAGAGTTGAGAGCTGCTGATCGCACTCGACAGCAGCAGATTATTCAGACCTTGACTGCTATGCAGACACTACAGAGAGAGACGATTCCACTTCAGGGACTGGTCACCACACTGCAGGGGCAGGTGACAGCCTTACAGGGACAGGTGATGACATTACAGGGGCAGGTTACTGCATTACAGGGACAGCAGGGACCCGCTGGGGGTCCTGCACAGCCAGGGCTACCAGAGGACACTGGCAGCAGTTCTTAGATTAGACTTTGTTATGGCTAGTCATTTTGTATATAGCCTACTAAGTATTACGGGTTTAATCCCGGCTAGTAAGGCTTTAGGTTATTATGCTTATTTTGTAACCTAAACATATGATCATTTTGTATCTAAACCAATCATGTATGTTTTCCAGTTATATATGGAATGGTGGTATTATGTCATGTTTATAATCGAATTTGTGATGAATGAATGTCGATTTGGTTATATCATTGTTAATTACAATTCAATTGTACATTTTACTGTGTGATGCGATCTCACTTTAATTATCATGGATAGGTCATGTCGTGGTTATGATTTTATGAAATCTAACGGATATTGTATTTTCTTATGATTGAAGAAAATGGCACCAAAAAGAGCCACGAGG
>BQNB010156074.1:0-15310 GCA_026074375.1 Tanacetum coccineum | reverse complement strand
GGCTTAGCTTAAAACACGAAAGTTGTATATATCTCTTTCCTCTTTCCATGGCCACACGAATCAAATTAAAAGGCGTTCGTATGAAGAAATTATGGCCAAAATATTAAAGCACAATTATGGAGATATCTCGAGAACATTTATTTAACTTCGGCTTTGTTTCTCCAGTTCATTCTTTCATGAACCGCCCATAATGGACTCCAAATCATAAGTAAATTACTCCATGAGTATTTCGTAATTAGAAGCATCCATTTTTAGCGTCATTTCGTTCTAATGCATTGATTAACCTGAATATGTAAATACAAACGCATTAAGTACCACATTCAAAACGACCTTGCGTATCTAAGTGGTGGTGTCTCAAGTCGAACCTATGCAACTTCTGTAACGAAGACCAAGGTTGCAGATTATGGGCACATCAAATGGATTGAAGAATTGGTCCCTAACATAATGTGGAGTCAAATGCTGGTTAACTACGACAAATATGCTCTCTGAGGAACTCTCATTGGGAGCGAAAACGTTAACAATTCTATGGATTTGCTGCTAACAGGGAATCTGTTTGTGATGTCTACTCCAGACGCAGAATCATTGTTGTCACAAAGCTTCAGATAGTCGAATGGCATAATTACAAACATTTGGATTGGATCATTGTTCGTAGAGATGATGACAAGCTGTATAAATTCAAAGAAGGCAATTTCAAGAGGCTTCGCCTTCAAGACATCGAAGACACGCTGATTCTTTTTGTTCAAGGAAAGCTGATAAATCTCACTGTAGAAGAACGTCTAGCTTTTAATGTCTCATTGCGAATTTTTACAAGAAGTATTGTCATCCAAAGGCGTGTGGAAGATCTTCAATTAGGTGTCGAGAGTTACCAAAAGAAGCTCAACCTCACAAAGCCGGATACATACAGATCAGATCTTAAATGAAGGGAAGCATATACAGCACGCTCCAATCCCAGAGGTTTCATCTATCAGAATAAAGACAAGAAGAACAAATTCATGCGTATTGATGAACTCCACAAGTTTAGTGACGATACACTCAACGATGTTTGAACTACTCTTGTTGATCTTCTGAAGGGAATTAGGATGGAGTATCTGCCACAAACAATATGGAGACATATTAACAGGGAAAGAACAGGAGCTATGATTCAGGCAATTGATAAACAGCTCAAGTCCAGAAGAATCATGCGAAGTCTGGAAAAGTTTGTTGGTGGGAGACCGTACGAGGGAGACCTTCGGCTGTTGGAAAGGACCATATGATTTATCATATGTTGTCCTCATCATAAAAGGTCAAACTTCGTACATAATATCTTGTAAATATGTATATAAGCAGTGTAGACTTATGGTGATTATAAAGAGTGCTCGAGTACAAAGTTTTCAAGATTTTCTTAGTAAATTCAAAATCTTTCAAATTATTGTACTCAGCACTATCTTATATTCCCTCATAATTTGAGGGGGAGCATTCAAATGTTCCTTATATATTTTTGTAAATATTTGTCCCCAGATGTTTAATCAATTGATATCCAATATATCAAAGGATTAACATTTTGGATAAGGGGAGAAAATGTGATTAAACTGAATCTAACGTATATCGGAATGTGATCACATAAAATAGACTCAATGCACTCTACATTTAGCATGTACTACGATATCGATGGACATGTTAAGGGGGAGCTTTAGTGATGATGAAAAACTCTCAAAGTGTAAATCTTTTGATATTTCTATCAAACACTTTGATTGAACTTTTCAATGATTTTGGAAGGATTATGATGGAATACCAAAAGACCGACCATGTACTTAAATTAATGGAGTTATAAGGTGGTTAGGCATAGGTATTCAAATCCTATGATCCAGCCAGAACCTGAGGGATCTACCCAGGGATATCCACTAGATAGTGTAGAAGTCCTTAGGTATGATACAAAAGGAGAAAAAGTAAGAATCAAGAATAATGTCGACTGAGATAGAGCTAACACTAGAATAAACCCAACAAGGTATTAGTTATGAAGTCTCGGTAAGCATTGAAGGGGTTGAAAAATGAAAAAGAAATGTAAGGATAAAGGGTGTAAAGAAAAAGGCCCTCCATACACTTATGTAGAAACCGGGTCAATACATCTACTGTCAGAAAAACTAAGTTGTTGTCTGACATTAAAGACAGTCATAGACCCAGGGACGCTATGCACAAACCCTTCCCATCCACTCAAAGTCAGAAAGACTTTGTTTTAAAACCCACGGAGATACACATATTTCTATCGACTATCTCACTCCGAGTTAGTTGATATTGAAAAGGTGGCACTCAGCTCCAGCCTCTGATCACTAAATAAAATGTGCACTAATTGAGTCTAGAGCCAAAAGAGATCATCCATAAATCTCATTAGGACATTTATCCAATATAAGTTGGTTTCTCACACATTGGGAAAACTAGTAATATCATTAGAGTCATACGCATTATCCTTGTGATCTTGCCAGAACATCAGAGTGATACTTAAGTATTCACAATGATGATGGAAATCCTGCTTGAGCCAACATCAAACAAGCTCTTGGTAGGTGACTTGTGTGATTCTTATGAATCAAACTTGTGACAATTGGAAAGCAACAATGGTGCGATTCTATATGAATCAAACTTATTCCAGGTTATGGATTGAAGATGGATGAATTTTTTGAAATGATTAACACTTTTGATGTGTCACAAAATCACCTTAACAAGTGACACGTCAATTGATTTTTCCAAATTGATTTTTCTATTCAATCGGTGAGATAGTAACTCGCTGGTTCACTCTTATCGTGCTGTCTGCTTTGAGACATTCTGATAATGAGAACATGTTGAGTACGATGAATCTAATACATATGTGTTAGAAAGATTCAATACTACAGCTAGAAATCTTGTCAAGGAGATTCTTCTTAAATTGAATCTACATGATCACAGGTCGATCCTTACGGATTCGAAGGTTACTCCAACTAAACATGGACGAATGACAAAGCCATATTCGTCCCCCATATTTATTGCTAACTATTTTATTTCAGGATTTTATAAAGATGGTCATGGAGGTACATGGTTTCAGCTGACTCACAGATCCATAGCCACATGCTCATACCCGACCGACAAATATAAAGACATCATGAAAGCTCAAGTACATGTTTCAAGACTTCTGCTACTCTGATACCATACATTCTTCTCGAAGCGACAAAGTGTTAAAGTTAAAGAACTTCGAGAAAGATTCATCATTAAAGCTTTCAAGTTATCAAATCAAGAAAAGTATGAGCATGTCGGTCCAATAGTTGCAAGTACACAAGATGGCAAAGTTTACAAGATGGAGAAAAGAGATTATGCTTGGTTGATGATCTCAAGATGCTCAAGATCACACATTCTTATACAAGTCAAGATAAAGGAGCAAGCTCAAAGCCTAAAGTCAATGATCACTACGCCATATTTACAAGAAAAGGTAAAGAAAAGAAGACGACGAGCTGAAGTCTAAAGACAAAGCATATTATGCTAGGATTAAATTTTTGTAAACTAGAGTGACCTCCCTTAGGGGGAGATTGTTAGGAACACAAAAAGTCTCGATCACTTCCAATATTAGCTAGTCAAATCCCGTAGTTAGTCAATGTATGGTTTATAATCTAATAGGGCCAAAAGGCCCATGGAAAGCCCACAAAGCAATCCATGGCCGGCCACAAAGTAGTATAAATACCCTCTCCATGCCTTGGAGAGGGTGTTGGTTGGTTGGTTGTATTCTCATTCACACACACTTATATGCATTTATTCTTTTCATGTTAGTTTCTCTCTCTAAGAGTTCATCCAACCCACTCTTTCTCTCACTAGTTCTTGCTTGATTATCAAAGATTACTTGTATTCTACACTTCCTCCTCTCCCAATTGATTTAGAGAGATTATATGATTGCACACATGTGTGGTTATAATATGCATGATATGGATCATCTAAGAGCGGAAAGCACGTATGGAGTATTTATAGGGAAAAAAATTACTGTGGGGACCAAGTTGGAGAGGTTTTTTATATGGACTTTAGTGGCCAAAAATGCACGATAATTCGGATCAAACAGAAATGGATGGCACTTTTGTACAAATTGCGGCATACTTGAGTGTTTTTCGTCAAATGAACATTTTCTCTAACGTTGTCCAGATAAAAACATGTATGTTTGTCTCTTTCTCCGTGGCCGCTGAATCAACTAAAACGGAGTTGAATGACCGGATTTATGCCAAAAAGTCAAACAGGTGTACGGGAGCATTCATTTATGGAGTTATTTCTTCGTTAAGCTTCCACATTCTTTCGGTTTTCTCCGGTTTCTTCCACGACACATACGATGAACCTACAATGGCAAATATATTCTATTCTATACCAACATTTTTTATAATTAGCCAATAAATATATATAAAAACAAAGATAAAGCACATATAAATAAAGTAATAATTGACACACAGCTCGAGATCTTTTCAAGTGTATGGACTGCATATAGAACTTGTTTTTCAATTTTTGTCTT
This sequence comes from Tanacetum coccineum, assembly GCA_026074375.1. Taxonomy (NCBI): domain Eukaryota; kingdom Viridiplantae; phylum Streptophyta; class Magnoliopsida; order Asterales; family Asteraceae; genus Tanacetum; species Tanacetum coccineum. The sequence continues at coordinate 10,821 of BQNB010156074.1, read as the reverse complement.
AGTGGGATTATTTTAGAACATGTATGAATCAAGCTTTGTGGTCGTGCGCGTGTGAGAGATAGACATGCGCGTAAGATATGCTCATATTTTATGATTCGACAAAGTCACGACACAAGAATGAACTTGTTGTCGGAGGACGTCGTAACACTTTTATTGGTATGCATTTTAGTTTTCTCTATATTGACACCATGTGTTATGACAATCAATCTCTCCGTCACGCCTCGTGTTTCTGCCTTATACAAAGTGTGACAGATTGGTATCAGAGCCAATGGTTATTGAGAACTAGGTGGTTTGGCCTAGACTATAACCTAGGAACCTTAATATAGCTTGCATAATAGGAACTACATGTGCGGTTTTCGCTTATACTTATTTCTGTTCCTAATTATCATCTATCGTCTATCGTCTTAGATAAGTCAATCACTCGACATCGTGAGCCAGATAATAGGTATAACTGGGAAATGATGCATATATAAATACGGTGGCCAACATAATTATAGATGCATCACGGCCCACGCGGAATTGGTGATCCTGCTCACTCGAATCGGTGTTGACAAGTTAGGTCGAGATTCGAATAATAGTATATTAGGGCCGTCTATATATGAAATTCCCCTCCTACCTAATGTTACCTATATCCTCCCTAGTATAGATAATGGCTCCAACAATGAAAACACGCAATGTTGGTCGACGCACTGCTGCAACACGAGGTGGAAGGACGGGTGGATAGACTGATAGAGGAGGCGGGAGAGCTGGTGAGCAAGGTGGACGAGGAGGTGGCCGAGGTAACAAAGTGAATGGAGGCATTGACAAAGTCCCTGACTTTGCTACTATCATTGCTCAGTAATTGGAAGACCTACTTCCTACTATCGTCGCCCAAGTGGGTGATCACGTTAGCAATCAAGGGTACATCGAAAGTCAAAACGACAACACCGCTGAAGACAGCGTCCATGAAAATGATAGGAATGCTATCGTGGGAAATGGTAGGAATGGGTGTTCATACAAGGAGTTTGTGGCTTGCAAGCCAAAGGAGTTTGATGGTAAGGGCGGTGCAATAGCTTAAACTCGCTGGGTTGAGAAAATTAAAGATTTACAAGATATTAGTGGTTGCAGAGTCAACCAGAAGGTCAAGTATGCTGTCGTTTCACTAGCTGGTAAGGCACTGACATAGTGGAACACCTAGGTCCAGGCTAGAGGCTGAGAAGCTACAGTTGGCATAACCTGGTAAGATTTTAAGGCTTTGATGAAAGAGGAGTACTATCCAAACAATGAAATGAAAAAGTTAGAAGCAGAATTCTGGCATCACTCTATGGTTGGAGTTGGTCATGCAGCGTATACTGACTGATTCCATTAGCTTTCTAGGTTAGTCCCTCACTTGGTTACCTCTGAGACCATAAGGATTGAAAGGTACACCTATGGACTTGCTCCACAGATCCGTAGGATGGTGGCAGCAACTGAGCCCCCGATGATCCAGAGTGCAGTTTCTAAAGGCTGGGGTGTTAACCGATGAAGCAATTAGGAATGGATCTTTGAAGAGAGTGGTGAGAAAAGAGGAACGCGAAGAGTCGAGGAAAGGAAGTGGGAATGTTAAGGTGATCAATAAGAGAGCTGGACTGGAAAAACTTATTCTTGCCACATTACTTACAAACACCTGTTAGAAAGACAGATACAACCACACACACACACACTAAACGTTTTACAAACTATATTTTCCACATAACCCGAGACGGCCTGTCACATATGTGTAAATGCGAAAGCCAGGCAACGCGTAGGGGGCATATTCACCAAGCGATTACACCGGGTAGGGCCTAGACACAGTGAAATCCCAGCGAATGTCCAGAAACCTGACGAGCATCTCATGGGGGATTGTTATGAGTGTACACACACCACACACACACTACAAACGGAGCATTGCCTATGGTTGAACCGAGCCACCAGGAAACAAGAGGAGACCAGTCGAAATAACTTTGGCTATTGAGGGAGTCAGGCTTCTTGGAGGAACAATGGCAATCCGGCACGCTGGAAGAGCATTCTTGGATCTAGGAGACAGTAGGTAAGCTCGACAAGGACCCAAACTTAAAGTGACGGGTACGGATTCTTAAATAACCACTGAGTCGTATGATACTATATGTGACGGTTATAGGCTTGGCTTGTAGGAGAGAGTGGCTTGGTGGGGGGGGGGGTTTTGGGGGGTGGGCAGTAGGATAGATTGTTCTACATAATTAAGGTAGACTCTGGTTAGGTAATAGAGTTTCACAGATGGTGGGGTGAGGGTGGTGACTATGAGGGGTTGTGGGGGGGGGAGGTAGGGATGAAATTTTGGGATTAAGGGGAAAGGTAGAAGCGGAATATATACTATAATAGGAAGGGTAAAAATGATAGGTGATTTAGGTTTAGAAGATGGATATATTTTGGAACTGTAATGGGGTGTGAGTTAATAATACCGTGAATTCAATATATTTGTTTGGTATATTAGGGTTTGGTAGGGTTGGGATGTATTGTCTTTGTGAAAGTTGATTTTGAAATTTGAGGTTGTTTTGTTTGACTATATAATTGTTTCAAGAATGGTGATGATGATTTTGGTTTTGGTTTTGTAGTTGAAGTTTTGGTTTGAGTTGGTGTGGATTTGGGTTTGGTAATTTGGTTTGTAAAGGATAGAGGGGGGTGTGTGTTTGCGTGCGGAGCGAGTGGGGTAGGAAAGTGGGAGTGATTGTTATACTAAGAAATAAATTGTTGATTGGGACTCTTTGAGTTGATGAAATTGGAGAATGGTGGATGTAGTGTTGAGAAAGTTAGAGGGATAACTAGGTTTTGTGGAGGTAGTTTATATAATAATATTGGATTTACATTTCACTCAGGTTATGTACGTAAATTGTGATTTTAAATGGGGTTCTAAAGGTAATGTTTTGTCAAAGTAGATGGTAGGGTTATTGTTGGTGTGTATAGTTTAGTGGTTGTGATTAATAGATGTAATTAATGAAAAGTTTGAAAATAAATAGTAGAGATGAATAAGTAGATTATTTTGATAGGATTAAATCTATTGAATTATATATGTTAGAAAATGGGTGATGGTGAAAATAAGATGATGAGAGATTGAGTACGACATTCCAATACCGAATTTAGAAACTCGAGATATGGGCATTTCGACTGTTTTACATAATACACTTTGGGCTAACACATGCAATCGACCACCACACATATTCATGGAACTTGATGGAACCGTGTATGCAGACTCCTACCTACAGACAAAATTTGTTATCGTATTCACAATGACATTTTGATCTAACTCAGCAAGACAACGGGAGGAACACAGAAATGCATTTACATGACTTAATCTTTAAAGACCTCAGACTCAAGAAGAGAAACCTACTGTACGCATGAGTTTTTGAAGTGTGAAAATCCTGGGTACATAAGGTGTATTTTCCTTGGCACACTTATCATAGTGGCATTCATGTAGTCCCCAGTAAGATAGAAGCTGTTGGGAATTGGGAAGCCCCTAAATCGCCAACAGAAGTATGCTCATTCTTAGGTTTAGCTGGATATTACCAGCGACTCATCGCTAATTTCTCTAAGATTGCCAAAAGCATGGGGTGTGTGCTGATGTAAAGGGGCAAAGTGATTACTTATGCCTCTAGACAGTTGAAGATCCATGAAAAGAATTACACCACCCATGATCTGGAATTGGGTGTAGTGGTATTTGCTCTCAAGATCTAGAGACACTACTTGTACGGGACAAAGAGCGTCATATATACCAACCATAAGAGTCTCCAGCACATCTTTAATCAGAAGGAGCTGAATATGGGTCAACGTCACTGGATAGAGCTTTTCAGCGATTATGACTGCTTAATTCGCTACCATCATGGTAAGGCGGATGTAGTAGCCGATGCACTAAGTAGAAATGAGAGAATTAAGCTTAGGAGAGTACGAGCTATGAACATGACTATTCAGTGTTGATCCTAATCTAATCTTGCAAACCTTGTAATAGGGTTAGTTGTATTGAATAGATCAAGACAACTATGCTAGAAATTTTGTTGATACTAAGAGTATGCGAAATCTACTCTTTAGTACTTAGAAGAATATCAATGTAATAGTAAACTGTGATGCAATAGAATGAACAATGAGTATAACCAAAAAGCTTCAATATTATTATAATGAATAATATGAGTACTCTGACTAGTACTAGGGTTTACAACCTTGAAGCTATGAATGTCTATTGTGTTATCTACAACCATAACCTATGATCTCCTTTTATACACTAAGGAGTCCTTTACAAGATAACTACAAATCTTCTATTAATTCTACAAATTATCAATCATATCAACCTTTTATAATTATACAAGATATACATAGAATAAGTCAATACTTATCTCTTCATACGTTTTCATCTTCATGCAGTCTTCTAGCAGTTGTAATCTTCATGCAGCAGTACAAAGTCCTCCAGCAGTACCAAGTTTAGTACTGGCAGTATTAACTTTCTTTTGGCAGTACTAACTGGTTAGTACTATTAGTAATATCTTGAGTAGTACTAAGTTGATCTAGCAGTATTAACTTTGTAGAGGCCTTTGATTCCTAACAATCCTCCCCTAAACTTGTGATTCAACTTGTTAATCAATAAGTTTCTTCAATGTAAGCTTCTTGATCACCAGGAGGATGCTTCCAAACATCTTACTGTCTTGGCCTATTTGCTATGATGAAGATTTTCTATAAGAGCTCATCTACCATATTAGAATATTTATCCATTCTCATCTTGTTACACAGCATCAAAGTTGCAAGTACTTTTGTTAATGGATAATTCTTCTCAATCAGCATAAAAATGTCATGTCCTCTTTCTGTAGACACATGATGAACACCACATGTACCATATAACCTCCATTTCATAGGATCGTGCATATATCTCTACAGCTTTCAAAGAGTATCATCTTCATCTGATTCAAATAACCTCTTTAGTTCAACCCATAGTTCTTTCTCTTTATCATCTGTAAGTCCTGGTGAGTTGAATCTTTCTTTAACTAGACTCCATAGTTTGACCAGATCCTCCCTGTCAAATTTCTTCAACATATCATCAAAAGTCTAATAAGCTTTTGTATGTCCTCCAACTCTGATAAATTTCCAGTATTTTCTTGAGTCTTTAGAGTAAATATCCTAGTCAATAATTAGATATTTAACCTGTAAGTCTTCAACATAAACCTCTTCTACTGGAATTACCATCATCATCTGATGTAGCTATTCTTGAGATAGTTCTTCTGCTTTTGGTTCTTTACCTGTTTGCTCTTGAACTGACCTTGAAGCTTCTCCAGTCCTTTGTCTTTTAGTAGGTTCTTCTACAACATCTTGACCTGCTCTTTTTAGTCTTTGAACTTCCAACTTAGAATTCATAGGCACAAAGGATTATACCTTTCTCATAGTAGCTTCAAAGATCTCTTTAACCTCCTTAAATGAAAGTACTTTCAAATGCTTAAGATTATAGCCTCCTTCTTGATTCTTAATGTAAGTAGACATGTACTCCTTTTGTTAAGCAAGAGTCATTGGCTTGTTCCTCTTAGCTTCAGCCCTTTGTTGTTCTTCCTTACTTCAGCCACAGAGAAAGGTCTATTTTAAAGTGTATGATATCTTAGCATAGTAAGATCACTCCAATCAATATCATGAGCTTTTGCAACTTTAGCTACAATTTCTTCTCTTTCATCCAACTACTTTTGTAATTCTAAGGCTGTTTCAAAATCAATCCTTTCTTGTTCTTGTTCTGCCTTAAACCTAGCTTCCTGTTCAGCATTGAATTTGGCTTGTTCTTCGTCAAACACCTTCTGAGCTAACTCTTCATTAATACTCATTTGAACTTGAACCCTCTTTTTAATCTTCTTTGGAGGTTTAGATTCTTGCATAATTGCTTTGCCTTTATCCTTTGTTGCAGCTGGTGAAGGAGTACTTGTTTCCTTTTCTTAAACTACACCAGCAGTACTAACTGGTTCTGATGCACCAGCAATACTAATGTCACCACTAGCAGTACTAATCGTCCTTTTTCTTCTAGTATAATGGGTAACATTTTTAGCACTTCTTCTTCTTCTAGCTGCATCTGCAAGAGCTGTAGTTGCACTAAAAATGCCTAATAGCTCTTCAGGTTGATCACTAACTTGAGTATCATCAAACCTCCCCTGGTCTGCAGCATGTGGAGGAACCAAAGAAATTCCAGCATTCAAGTCTAGTTCTTCAATCAAACTCCTCCCTTGTTTGGAAGAATCCTCCTCATCTTCCTTATCAAAGAGCACAACTTTGGACTTCCTCCTAGCTTTGCTAGTCTTGATTGTCTACTCTAACTTCTTCACCCTTTTTATCAGCTTTGTGAGAGTAGTACTATAGGTTTGCTTTGTTTGCTATACTTCAGACTCCAAACCTGCAACTTTCTTAGACAAAGAGATATACAAAACTGTCAATTTATTAAGTGATAAACTACCCTTATCACGTCCAAGTGAGTGAACACTTTGGAGAGGTGATTCATGGGGCATTGGAGCAGCCTCCTCTGCAACAGGTGTGGTTTGTATAGATGGTAGTTGTGAGATTGATGGGGCACTGATTGGTGTGTGATAGGGTGATAAGGATGGTGAAGATGTTATTCTGGAAGGAGATGACTCAGGTGTAGTTTGGATAGATGGTTCTTCACCCTGATGCTGAACTAGCATTGTGTCAAATAATGGAGTAATCACCCCTGAATATCCTTTGGAGGCTCTTTTCATGTTGCTAAATAGTTTCTGTGTAAGGGTAGGAGTGAAAAAAGTTCTTTTATAGGGTAGAAGAAGTCTTTTGTGTTTGTTCAAAAAGATTTGTATGAATCTGGAATACATCAAAAACTTTGTCTTACTATCCAAATTCTTTACCATGGCCTCAAAAAATAAGTTGGAAAAGTTAAAGGTACGGTTTATTGCCAGGCAAATTATAGCAGTTGCTATATTGCTACTAAACTGCTCCCAAGTAGTTTTCTTAGGACTCAAACAGTGGAGAATGGTATGAATTAAGAATTTCCACTGGGGGGAAAAGTGTCCCTTTTAAAAAGTTAGACTATCAGAAGTGATTTCATACCCCATGAGAGTCAGTTGCTCAAAAATTGATGCAGTAGGGAGAGTGTTAATACCATCAGAATCTTCAAGTTTGAGATGTCTTCTAATAGAGGCCTCAGTAACAACCTTGTCTTTCCTATGTATTGTTGTAGTAATTCCCATGACTCCATCCTTAATTGTGCATAAAGCAGCAGTTTGCTAAAATTGTTCAATAAAACACACACGCATAAATGATTGAGGCCTTTCAGTAAGGGGCATAGTTGATGTGACTTGCATAGAGAAAAACAACATTTATGAACCCCCTCTACTTCCTTCTGACCTTTGCTAAGTAGGCAACCATGTTGTGCTTGTCCACAGAAAATTCTAAATTCGCCATTTGATGAAGAGAAAGTTAATTAAGGTTCTGGGATATGGTCGTCGGAGAGAGTATGAGTGTTTGGTAGAGGTATTTGACATGATAAGCAGCGAATATTTAGAAGATTTTTATATTGCACCAACTTGAATAAGATTTGTACTCATCTTGAAGATATCTTATGTATTCTATAAAAGATCATGAAATACTCCCAATTATTCAAACCTATAGAGCGAAGTAGTTGTTGGAAAGGTTTGCAACGCTATATTTTAGTGCGGAAGGAAATCCTGTTATGTGCTCTAACATACTTAACGGTCCAACCCAACATACTAATATTAGCCTAGTAGTACTAACTCTAAGCCCAACAGTACTAAGATATGACTATCAGTACAAAGTAGTGCCCAGCAGTACTAAGTAATGCCCAGTAGTACTAACATTGAGATACCAGTATTAACCTTAATTTTGTTCAAAAAGCATTTCCATCACCAAATACAATAAACTCGCACATCTCTCTCTTTTCAGTTTTTAATTATGCTCACTTAATATCTCTCAATACTTTTTTGCTCACCAATTCACTCTTGACTGTTTTTATCGACATAATTCATCTTTCTAATTTCAGCTCAACTTTAATCTCTCTTGTTCTTTCTTTGCGCACCAATTCAGTACAGTTTTTTGTACACTATGCCATCGGATTGCCCATTAGTTTCTTTCTTCTGTCCCTACTACATTTGATTAACCTCTTTGAGGAGAGGTGGATCATTGACTGGTTTAGGAAATCACAGCCTCAACGCAAGTTGCAGCTTCTGCAACCCTAAATGGAGTAACTTGCACATGGAGACCTACGGAAAACTATTGAAACCAACTCATATAGGACTATTTGGATCAATTAAGTGGAGGGGTTAGCCATAGGACCATGGATTGGGTCCTATTGATGTTACCATTGTCCTACTCTGCTTCTAAGCTAGAAGCAGTAGTGGCAGCCCTTTCCATACTGTCACCTAACTTCTTATGGACAACCACATCACCAACCTTTATAGGGGACCACTAGACTGAGGTATCTTGGTGTCCTGACCTCTTTTGATGTTACATTTCCTTCCATTCATACTTGACTGCATATTAACATCATTAGCCTCCCCTCAAATCATATTTCAGAGGTAAAGCATTCAACATCAAGTACTCAATAAGCTTAGCCTGTAAATGTTAGCCTAAACCTAAAAATACAAAATCCAAAGTATTTTCTTGTTAGCCCTAAAATATGTTGACTAATCCAGAATTACATTTATCATTTAGAGTCGTGTCGGGTTAGTTTAGCTAGTCAAGACCGGGACTATAAATACCCCCTTCATACTTCCATGGAAGGGTCAAGTTCACTTTTGTAAAAGTGTGTGTGTGTGTGTGTGTTTTTCTCTCTTTTCTCTCAACAACACACACACAACTTCCCATCTCATCTTCCTTTTTCTCTAATAAATGGCTACACATCTCTTTCATTTCATTCAACCTCTGGATTCGTTGTTACAAGGTGAATCTAATGTTATCAATTGGTACCAAAGCTGCAGGAGGAATTCGTGTTTGTGTTTTGCTTATTTTTTATGGTGTTCATGGTAATAAGCTGAATTCACAGCTTATTTTGAGCTTATTTAGCTCATGGTTTAGATTTGGCTTATTTGATTCGAAAAAGCTTGTACTTTCATGTTTATCTCTCTTCTAGCTTCTTAGTATTAAGGTTTTATGGCTTATTCTTGTGGTTAAGAAGCTTATTAGAGTTGGTTTTGCTTATTTTAAAGCTTTTTTTATTTTTTAAGTTATGGTGTTCTTCGTGGCGTTTTGTTTATTAAAATCGTTTAAAAGTGAAGAAAAGGAGACCAGATCCGTAATTTTAGGGAAAAGTACAAAGGACGGTACGGAAGGCGGTTTGGTCACCGAGGTTAGGTGAAAAAAAATCATGGCGGTTTGCTTCTTTTCACTATGCAGCGGTTTGTCTTCATTTTTTTAGCCAGCGGTTTGAGGCAGCGGTTTGTTGGAAAAAGTATACGGCGGTTTGACCAAGTCAAAGGCGGGTTGATTAAAATAATCAAAATATAGCCGGCGAGTTGCCTCACAAGGTGGCGGTTTGCCATTTTTTTGGCGGCAAGTTGCCGTCCTTCACGGCGGTTTGCTTAGGTGCACGGCGAGTTGATTATTTTAAGAGCAAAAAGAAATGTTACTCTGCCCAAATTCATAATCCAAGGCGGTTTGATAAAAGCTCTAAGTGGTGGTTTGAGTATTTGAGGGCGGCGAGTTGCCCATATAAGCGGCGAGTTACTCTAGTGAGTTGCCAAAGGTAGCGACGGTTTGCTCAAGGCGGCGGTTTGCCAAATTTGATGGCGGGTTGGTGTAAAATCTTGGTGGCGGTTTGGTCACAAAGGGGCGGCGGTTTGCTTGTCTCTTGGCGGCGGTTTGGCTAACTTTTGAGGGAGGTTTGCTTAATTTTCATATTAACATATCTCATAACAATGGACTTTAAACGACAAAGTTAAACCTTAACAAACCATCATCCTAAATCATTATCAAGGACTTCAAAGACACCAATGCCACACAGAAAACCTGTGTTTTGAGTACCTAATTTCCTAGAAATTTTTTTAAACGACAAAAGTTAAACCTGAAAAGCCATCAACCTAAACCATTAACAAGGACTTCAAAGACACCAATTCCACAACAAACAAACACCACGATCAAGAATCGAAACCTATATGACAAATATCAACCATAACAACACACCACACAAACAACAACACTTAAATGCAAAAACGATCCTAAAAAGATTCACTTAAACGATAAAACGGCTAGAGATTCAGATTACGATGACAGGTAATCACGAAGTTGATTTGGTATCCCTTATTTACGATTAAAGTCGGATTTTACGAAGGCGTTTATTTATTTCATCATCGAGACTTCCTTCTATTTTCTATCGATTGATGGCTTGCTTGAACGTAAACAGTTATGATTAAGACTTGGATTATTTAGTTTCCAGAAGTCAAGGGGTGGTTGGGTGAAGACCTTGATAACTATCACTTAAAGGAATTACGTTGTAGTACTCAGTGTCACACGCAGATGCCGATGTGGATAACTTCAAGAGGTGTTGTACTTCGTATACCTTTCAAATCGGATATAGAGTACTTAGAGATTTGCTGCGGTATCATTTCTCTACACCGTTCTTCAATCAACAATAGTGCAAGATTAAGTAACAAATTTGAGAATTTTACTTCAGTTTCAAATTTGGTATATCATGTTTACTTCAACATGTGGTCACAGCAATAGCCGACATAATACGAGGTTGGTAAAGTAGCCAGAGAGTTTAAAGGTTGAGATGTAATCAGCACTTCTCACGGGTATTTTTGTGCTATTCTAAGACAAAGATACTTTACAGTCTAAGCAAAATCTTCAAAG
>BQNB010156073.1:0-10466 GCA_026074375.1 Tanacetum coccineum | reverse complement strand
TTCTACAGAGAGTAAAAGTCCAAATTTGAAATCTCTAAAATACTAGTTAATATCATACAAAATCGTATATATTGGTCTAGCTTATTTATCATTTAAATTATTTTGTTCAAAGAATTGTTTGAGTTATCTTTTGTTTGGAAAATCACAAATATCATTCACTTCCTCGAAAAGACTGAGGGTATATCATGTCTTATAAGCCATTTTTCATTCATTTTGTTGATCTAAGTAAGTGTACGTTCTTTTTCAATTAACTTGTTAGCACTATGCAATACCTATATGTGCGATAAACGTTTTCCTGTTATTTATTTATTTGTCTTTTTTGGGTGTTTTCGACTCGACATTGCGAGCCGACTGTTTAAATAATATATGAGTTTGATTTGACAAAATTTATCATCTATCTTAACTACATATAAAAGGGAGGTGATTTGTACACTATTTTTTGCCATCTACCACTAAATTACATCTGGTGATACACACAATACAACCTCCAGATGCAGAATTAGTGGTGGATGGCAAAAATAAATAGTGTACAAATCACCTCCACACATAAAAGGTTTACCACCATTTCTTGAAAATTCAACAATCTTGAAACGTAAAATTTATATCTGAAAATATTGAAACTTTAAATCTATTATAGGAAGATGCATAAATTTTTGTTTATGTATTACATTTGACTTACAAAAATTTGAATTAAACTTTATTTAAGGTAATCAATTAATAGTCAAAGCTTATGGAGGAAGATACACAAATTTTGGGCCATTATTGTTAAAGCATCAATTTCAATCAATAAAATCTTCTTTATTTTTATTTAAAAAACTACTCTTCCACAAGAAGCTTTTCCATAATAAATATCAGTTTCGATCTATAATTTCTTCTTCATTTTTATCATTAGTTTCTTCATTAAACTAACAAGCGATTCTATACATTTTTTTCCAGATAGAAGTAGCATGAAGGAAATGTCATGAAACGTTTGAAAAACCCCGACTATTGATTCCTTTCGAAGGTACGCAACGAATTGAATTTCTAGGCAATCATTAAAATTATGCTATTTCACTTTATTAATATTTTATCTCTTCTATAAACCATTATAGTTGTATTGCATTTGTATGATTCTTGATTAGTTTGTATTATTTTATTAGCATCAAAAAAAATAAAAGCTTACATGTAAACAGATTTGTTCTTGATAAACATTTGAATAGAAACTCTCACTTTTTGCAGATCTATATTGTTGCGGGTTATAATTATTTAGCAAAGGTATTAGTGAAGTTAGTCAAAGAGTTCAGTCAAGGAGGAGTCTACACCTCAAATGTCGTGTACCAAAAAGTTTCACGTGACGAATAACATGTATTGTTAATTATCTCATAATTGATGTAATATTTTAGTTTCAATTTCACTAAATGTTTTTATATGTTCTTACCACAATATCGCAACTATAGTTGTTTGTCGCTAGAAAATCCCGTTGCTATGCACGAGGTACTCGGCTAGTATGTTATATGTATGTGATAGTATAAGTTTGAAAAAAATATCCCTGAGAGTTTAATGATGTATCGATGATCTAATCTCATACCCAATCCACCAACTCATTGACTAGAATTTTGGACGTCTAGATAACGTTCCAATTTACACTTCCTAAATAGATACTAGTTAGTTATAGAGGCAATAACATAGATCAGAAAAACACTTTATATACCTATGAATCGATAAAAAATAGCACGAACAATAATAAGCACATATGCACATTTAAATGATGGTGCTTCCCAAACACCAGAAGGGCACAATACCCGTGACGCTAGTATTCGAATATCATAACATCTCAAATAACACCCCGAACGTACTCCGTGTTCCATCACGGCATAGAACATTTAGCAAAGGATACATACGCATCGTATCCCACTATAGGGTATCAGATCTATAAACACACCGTGTGTACAAGTACGTAACTATTTGTACATACATTAGACCGATCAACACATTAGACACTTCGGAGTTTGATTATAAACTTAACACCTGTGACTCTTAGCAAACAACCATCTATCTAAGCGATGAGGTAAATATTTACTGCTAGGTTGAATGCAAGGAGCTCATTCGGACCTGATGTGATAATGTCTTTCGGATACCTGTATGTAAAAGAGAAACATGTTAGCCTTGCCATGGGTTTGACCCCAAGACCAACATATGGTATGAGAGTAAGTATAGGTACAAGCCACACGGCAAAGTAATAAATATGAATGAGAGTGCAGTCAATGCTAACAGTATTTGAGTATATTTGGGCGTATTTATATTGCTCGAAATACTTTTCGGTTCTACTGTTCGAGCACTGTTCCTGATACCTTGGGGATGACGAGTCAGACTACCCCTAGTACAAGTGTCTAGCGATGTGTCTTTATTGGGGACAATATCCTGTAAAGTTTGAGAATGACGACGTACCTCAGGTCCTTGGCATGGACCGCTGAGTTAAAGGGTGGTGTGGTTAAAGGAGTGTTTTGTGCCTTCCGGGATATATATCCTTCGGTCTTGTGTGTGCCATCCGAATATGGATCTTCCGGTCATATACGTCAACACTAAAGACCGGAGTATCAAAAGTCGGTGCACTGTCGTAAGATAAAAATGGAATATGGATACGTGACCACTTGCGCCAGTATACTTACAATTTACGCAACACTAGATTTCTAACAAGTTTTACGCTCCAAACAACCCTGTTAATATTGATCTGCACTATCAGAGGGTGTGTGTTATATTTTATTATGGTTTCTTTAAAAATAAGTCATATTTCGCATTTTTTTTTTTACATAGTTAATAACACTTAGATTATATTTTATATTTTTTCATGAATACTATACTATTAATAAAAATTTTTGTTAGGGGGGAGGGGGGGAGGGGAGGGGGGGTGGGGGGAAGTGGACCTCAATTATGTTGTTGATGATGTTACATCCTTAATAGTTGAAGACATAAGAAATAAATAAAGTTAATACTAAAACAATTTCATATCATCTATCTATTATATATAAAGATTGGGTCCTCCTCATTAAATTGGAGGCTTCAAGGAGTACCAACCATACGCTTAGAGTAAATATCTACAAAAATTCATTATGCTATCTATTATTTCTCAACCCACAACCTTTAATAGAATCGTTGAGGGGTTTTGCCATTAATCATGCCCGAATCATTTAAACCCCACAGACCTCATGGATGAAGGTGAGGGGTTGCCATTACAGCCCGATCATTTAACCCCACAACCTCATGGAATTCAAACAATCGGGTGGTTACAAATATGTATTCAATTGTGGAGCAGACAAACCATCTCAGGGGTAAGGCTTATTAAAGAGTGTTAAACTATACATTCGATCCAAGATCAATGAGGGAAGATATTCATGTATGTTTTTTTTAAATTATCTTGATTCTATTAGGGCTTCAATTGAAAAATTAGATTAACACGAAATTTAGGGGGTTTTGTTTCGTTTGGTTTGATTTGATGTGGTTTGGTTTAATCTGAATTTTAAAACCAATTTGGTCACAACAATGGAGATTATTGCAAGATAGAATGGGGCTCAAGATGAGGTTAGATTGGCTTTTTTTAGTTACGGCTTGATTTAATTAGATTAGTTATGTTATTGTGAGTTATTCATTAGGTTAAAAATCTGTGTTTAGCACAAAATAAGAAGGAGAAGAATTTAATCATGTATTTTAGATTTATATAATGAAATTGGGGGCTTTATGTTTTGATTAGTTTTTATGTTTTGATGAGAAGAACATGGAGATATTCAAGTGCTTACAACCATTCTACCTAAATCTACTATGTAAGTTTATTAACCCTAATCTTAACAAGTTTGGTTAGAATTATTAGTTAACCCTGTATTATGTTCTTGAGTAAAGACTATAATATATGTTGATTTAATTTAAATATACAATTAAAAATCATGTTTCCATCTTAATATTGGGTGGAGAGGTGGTATATGAGGCTAAAGATGAGGCAACAATTGTGATTGGGTTTGATGATTTCATAACGAATGCATTAAGGGGAATGGATTTTATCAAAAAGATCATTGATCATTTGGAGATCCAAAAAGCGGATGGTAATGGAGCCTTTATCGATGTACAGGTATTCAAATGGAGCTAAAAAATTATACTTGCTTATTTATTTGTTGCTACTTTGCTTCAGGTAGACGCTCTAACAACAATGCGAGGAAACAAAGGCGGATTAGTAACCTATTTAAACATGTCTTTTTTTGTGTAGGCTGAAACGTGTTGGGTTAGGAATGGATTAACCTCAAAATCGGTATTTTTATCCAACAATTGCTTCATCTAATATTGGTTTTCAAGTGATAGTTTATTTGATTATCTCATTCAGGTGTTTGCCTATATCGGGAGATTTTTTGGAGAATTTGGATATAACATAGCCAAGTTGTATAAAAATCATCTTTACGATTACACTAGGTAAGTAGTTTTTACTTGCTTGATTCTTCAATTCAACTGCAGCAAGCTTGCCTTGATTTGTTCCTCTTGCCAACCATCGTTTATATATTTGTTGCCAACCATCGTGTAAGAGGGCTCTGAAGCACGCAAAAAAAGTTTTGCCTCTAGAAGCAGAGACATGGGGTGGGTGAAGTGAAAGGTCTGTAAGGTTTGTGAAACAACGTGGAAGTCAGTTATATTTGCATGTGAGTGAGGGGTAAAAGCGCCTTAATTAGTTAAGTTGAGAAAAAGAATGAACATGAGGAAGAAGTTAGTGTTATTATTGTCAACTACTGTAGTGAAGAAGATGGATGACCAAAGACCAGATGATGTGTCCATTTTAACGATTGTGTTTTTATAATGTCACTGTATAATCCTGTCATGGTCTGGGATGCAGCTTTATAGCGAGATTCTGCGGTAAATAAATAGGAAACCTTTATTTATGTGGTATAATCTTGAAATAACTATAGTTGTGTCATCCTTTTTGTAGGTTACTAATGGAGACCTTGAGGCAGCCTCGAGATGGATGGGGTAGTTCAAGAGATTAGCAAGAGGATGAGGTATAACATATTTTTCTAAGAATACTTCAATTAAGGTACAAATTCTTACGGTCATTAGCTACAAATCACATTTTATATCAAATCATCAAACCATGAATAAGTGGATATTAAAAATTACCAAATAGTAAAATAGGAAACCATATTTTGAATGAATCACTTTTGGGTCAACCTCAATAATGTTTAAGCGTTAATACGCCTAATATAAAACTTGATAAAAAAAGTTATAATAAGTACTTATAAGCTTCTTGACTTAAGTTTATGAAATGAGCATGTTAGTATTATTGTCTCTCGGTTTCTCGGTTGTGGACTTTAATTATTGATATAGCAGACACGATAACCAAAATGCGATAGATTTATACTGTTTATACCATAAATTTGATTATTTAAAAGAGCATAATGACTTTCATGACACGTATCCAAACATCCCTTTATCTGTTGTTGTGATGTTTTGCAGCTGCAAGATGACGACGAGGATGCAACCAGAAGATTTACTGCAATAGTGCGTCGTAGCATGGGTACCCATATTCTGACAAATAAATTAAGAGCGCATTAATGTTAGGTATGTTGCATTAACTGTATTAGCACCGCTAGGCAAACGTAAGCTAACACATTTTTGTAGATTCAGTTTTAGTGTCATATTTGTTAATTCATATAACTATTGTTTGTAGATTCATTTTCATTCATGTTTAGAAGTATATAGATGCGAGTTCGTGTCTAATTTATAAGGCATAACATATTATTAAACATAGTATATGGTAAATGACTAAATTTAGTCTTCTTTTAGAGGAGAAAAATTATACAGCTTTTAGTGTCTTTTTAATGGATCCTACAACATACGCATCAAGCCACAAGCTAGGTGTAGAACTCGCTCCAAAAAGCTAGACTAAATGAGGATGGGACACCTAGACTTTATAAGTCCAAATATCGTGTTTCATATTAATTTGATGACCTTGTATAAGATCAACTAAAGTAGAGAATGCAACTTATGTAAGTAAACTGAGTGTAAATTATTAAAGGAGCATCACAAGTTCGCGGTAGAAGCTTCTGTTAATCACCAAAAAATTAAATTATATTATCATGCCAAATGTTTTATAGCAAGACATCACCAACATATAATTATCTGCCTCCTCATTAAATGTTATCATACAACAAATATTGTAAATTCCAGGCCCAATAGATGTGTACTCGATCATACCAACATTCAAAAGATTATATCCCATCACCACATGTTAAGATTAATGTTCCAGTTCATGGCATATACTACAAAGGAAGCGAATTAAGATTAATGTGCTAGTTAGTCTTACAAAATTATTCTTGCTTCTTGGCATATACAAAGGGCCACGATTTTGTTGAGAAACTTGCAGGACATAAGCTCAACCCACAGAGCAGCAGATTTCACACAGGGCTGGAGGTGTTTGCGTCTCATGTACAGCATGCACTAACAGTCTGTGTGGTCTTACTAAATAGATTCATCAGTACTACAGCTTATATAAGGTACTGGATATCACTCAATCTCTTTTGTCTACATAGCTTTATTTGGTGATAGTGGTAAAATGGTTTATTTCTGCACCCCGGGTTTCTTTTCGACATGTAAGCATAAAACTATTGTCATGTGTAATTTTGATTATTATAGAAATGAATCTACTAACCCCCCAAATCAAATTGGCGTAAAGTTGATATATGCCTTTCTAAAAGGAAAACGAGTTGGTTCAAAGATTGCAAAACATTTTTTATTGTGTGTTGCCTCTGTTATGACTTTGAGATTCGGATATACAATATCATATTTACATTGTTTGGTTCACACTCACATGACTAACTTGGCTGGATAGTTCGTATTTAATTGTTTGGTTAGTTACTAAAAGCATCTCCGATGCAAACATCAATAAAAACTTGAAATTTACTAAAAAAAAGACTTATTGCTTTAGAGAAAAAGGTTGAAGAAGGGTTATTGAAGGAACGTTGAGGAAGATAAAGTGTTTGAAAATTTAATGTTGTATGAGAAAGTAAAGTTTACTGATAGGTTGAGAATGAGTTTTTCGCATTGGTTGTAATGGGTTAATAATAGGTTGAAAATTTGAAGTGGTTACATATGGTTTATAACTGTACTTAAATAAAAAGACTACCACTAAATCAAGAAAAACACGATCGAGCAAATTAGAGATGTGTACTTGACGTCAAACATGTAATATACATTTCTCAGTACTAATAACTGAATTTTATGTAATGTCCTATTGACAAGTAGGCTAGAATGTTATAGTACTTATACCAGCAAGGTTGAAATAACAGTAAGAACCACCATTGATTTTCCTAGATTTAAATTATTACTGATGAAGTTTCATCTAAGCACAAGAACTCCAACTCAAAACAGATAAAGGAAAAAATCATCATAGAATCTAATTACTAATTGCTGACACCAAAGTGCATAATCTTTTTACCAAATTCGGCGAAGACGAAAGAGAACAGAATAAACCAAAGAGAGGAAATGTTATCAGAAAGTAATAGAATGTATTGACCAAATGATACCTTGAAAAGTGTTCAAGCATAAGTAGTTGCTCAATTAGATGCAAGGTTTGGCTCTTCTGAGATAAGCTTCCTTGCTGTTGCTATAACATAAAACGCATGTTAGGGTCGAACCCGTACTTCTTTTGATTTTGTTCTGTGAATTAGAAAAAAATAGATTGGAACAAGTTTGAACTGAAAATCCGTCTGATGATTGAAAAATGAGTGGATGCCTTTCTTGGCCATTTTCCCTCTACCAAATGATTTAGTTATTTGTTACCGGCAAAGGAGTGCGCTATGTCTCAACTACTGGGAGCCCATAATAGATATACAAATCCATTTAATAGAAAATGTAGAAATGTGCATATTGCGTTTTGATCTACTCAACCACTTAGGTCATGACTCAGATACCATCATTGGTGTCTCATTTTGGTTGTTCTGTTGTTAAAAATATGGTTTTAGAAATTTTTTCTTATATTTAAAAGTCTTTGTGGAAACCGTAGGGGGGGGTGGGTGAATACGTTTTCCTTTAAAAACTTTAAATCTCTTGTATCAATTACCCGATAAAGTTTGACCCAATATAAGAATTGTCGACAATATGTTTACATTAGCCAACGCATATTCTAACAATATAAACATACTCACAATATTTAGCACAAAGATCTACACAACCTTAACTACTAAGATATACATAACCATTCACACAATCATGAGCACAATGCAAGTATAAAAGTAAAGCAGTAAATGTAAAGAAATAAGTAAAGCGAAAGGTAAAAGAAAATGCAAACCGACACGGTAATTTATAGTGGTTCGGTCATGAAGCTCCTCTTCGCCCTACTCTACTCCTCGAGTATCCAACTCGGGAGTTACTTCACTACTCAACAAGCTCCCTTTTGGCGGAGAAAACCTTATACCAAAGCTTACATTATTTTCTGACATTAAGCTAGATGTCAAGTCCTTCTTCGGGTACAACCAAACCCGTTATGTTTTGTGGCCCAACATAACAAACCTTGTGTTTTATGGCCTAAACACATAAACCGCGTCGCTTACATTATTTTCCGACACTAAGCTAGATGTCGAGTCCTAATCTTAGCTAGAACCAATCTACCACTTCACCAATGTATTTTAAGGCCTAAAATACTAACCAACCCACAATCAACCCATCCAAATATATACATCATTTGGATCTACACACTACTAAAGATTGGAAGACATGGACTCGATCTATATGTAACAAATGTTACAAATGGACTAACTAGACTACATAACTTCGGATCTTGAAGATGACCAAAGTTCTTCTCTTGCACTTGAGGAAAGAAGGAAATGATAGAAGATTGGATCACATTTAAACAAGATTAAACAAGTTAAATGATCAAAGGTTTAGAGAGATTTAGTGAGATCTAGAGAGAGAAAGAACTGAAAGAAAATCGTGCAAAAGGGTTATGAAAATAGTTGGAGGTGACCCACTATTTATAGGAGCTAAAAAACAGCCTGTCAGGAAACGGCGGTCCCAGATATATTAGGGGGCCGCCAGACAATTAAGGGGGCCGCCGACCTATTTAAGGGACCGCCCCGACAGACGCTCCTGTTTTTGTCTTTTTGTGGTGACAAACTTGTCTGGTAAAAGGTTGACATGTTTTGGGGGGAAAAGAATCAAATTTTGAATTTTGAATTAATTACCACATAAAACATTTCTTTATAATTTAAAAATAATTTGTCTAATTAAGTTTTGAAAAAAATTATTTTTTTACATTTATAAAAATGTAAAGTTTAAGACAAAAACTTATTTCTTTGATCATCCTACAAGTTTAATGCTTGTTTGTACATACCTTATGTGATTTACGTCGGGTGTAAACCAATGTCCGTCTTGATGCATACTTGAGATGTCGAGAGATGTTGATGCATGTATTCATTGATGATTTGTAACTTGCACACTTTACGTTACCTATTACAAGTCGCATGTTTGTTATCACCAAAACATAAGAAGATCGTATAGATTAAATATCGTAATATTTGCACTAACAATCTCCCCCTTTTTGATGATGACAAACTATCTAAACTATAACGCATAGTAAAGTTTAAAATTTACTCATTTACACTCCTTTCTCCCCATTTTGTCAAAGCAAAAAGGTATACAGTGGATTATGGTTGGAGCATATAGGTTGTATGTTTGAGAAGAAGTCATGAGAAAAGGGTACGTGCTTCGGGTATATATGTTGGAGGAATGATAAGAGGATAGGTGCTCCGAGTATATAGATTTGAGGTATGAGGAAAAGATATGAGAAATAAAAGTGAAGATGATTGTGTGTTTCTTGGATAGTTTAGAAAAGGTCTTGAGAGGTGAGAAGTATGTAAGACAAGAGGGTAGGTACTTCAAGTGTATAGGTTAAAGGAATAAGGAAAAGGTAGGTGATCCAAGTATATTGGTTGGAGTAATAAGAAGAAAACGTAGGAAATAAGGTTGAGGCGATTTTGTATTTCTTGGATAATTAAGAGGAGGTCGTGATAGATGAGAAGAAGGCATAAAAGGAAAGTAGGTACTTCAAATATATAAGTTGAAGGTATGAGAAGAGGACCTCAAGGTTGATGGTGACTTTGTAGTGGATGAGGTAAGGTATTTGGAGTATGAATAAACCCTTCATCGTATTTGACAATCCCCAATCCTATCTTCCTATAAAGGTGAGCTTGAATCATCCTAGTGAAGTCTTCTATCATTAGGGTTAAACTAAATCCATTCTATTAAACCACATATCTCCTAGCTTCCCCCCTCGGTGTATGCTCCCCCTTGTTTGGGGCACCAAGGAATCAAGATATTGTTGTGCTACAAAACAAAGTTAGTAGACAAGTGCACATATACATATAGCAAAATGTTAGCGGGGAACTAGACATGCACTTCTAGGTTTTATTATTCTGAAGTATGACACTTTGAAAGAGAAGTAGAAACTAGACATAAGT